>JAJEJO010004084.1:277189-389694 GCA_020662805.1 Glaucomys volans | reverse complement strand
CATTGCCCTGTGTACATGTATGAATGCACAGATGGGGTGACTCTACTTTGTGTACAACCAGAAAAACAATTTCTGTACTCCATTTGTGTTCATTGAATCATAAAATTAAATAAAAAAAATAATAATTTTGCCATTTTGTATACCTGTGAATAATAAATGAAGGTTCATTTCTCCACCTTTCATTGGCTATGAACTGAATATTTGCCTACCATTCCCCTTAATTTATATGCTGGAACCTTAATCTTCAATATGATGGCATTGGAGGCAACATTTTGAGGAGAAAATAGGGGATTATTTCAGTCATGGTAAAAGAAGAAAGGTCTCTTTGTTTTTCTCTCTTTCTCCATGCATGCACCAAGTAAAGACCATGTGAGGAAATAACCTGTTAAGAATGTACTCTCTGAAGTTATGACTATGTTGGCACCCTGTTCTTTGAACTTCAGCCACCAGAACTTTGAGAAATAATTTTCTATTGTGTAAGCCACCTGATTAACAATATTCTGCTATAGCAGCCTGAATCAACTAAGGCAGTATAAGACACATATTAATGCCTGTCATTTTCACTAAAACCATCCTAATGGGTATATACTATCTCAATGCAAGCTTACTTTGAATTTCTCTAATGAGTTTGACATTGTGTGTCTTTTGAGATGCTTGATAGCCATTTGTAAATCCTTATTGAAATGTTTATTGAAATCCCTCACTTACTTTTAAATATAATTTGTTTGTTCTTCTTTTATTAAGTTGTGTGTGTTCTGATAAATTTTGGGTACAAATTCCTCATCAGATATAGGCTTAGAAATATTTCCCCTATTCTGTGAATTACATTATCACTTTCTTCATTGTGTCCTTTGAAATATAAAAACTTTAATTTCTATAAACTGTAATTTCATGATTTTTTCCTTTATGAATGATACTATTTTATCATATTTAAGAAGCTATTATGCAAGCTAAATTCACTAATATTTACTCCTATGATTTCTTCTAAGAATTTTATAATTTTGGCTCCTACATTTAAGTCCATAATCCAGTTTCAGTTAATTTTTTGTATGTTGTGAGGCAATCATCTACATTCCTACTTTTCCTTATGAATATCCTTATGAACATTCTTGGATTTTTTGAAAAATTAGTTTTTTCTTCATTGAGTTACTTTACCATCTTGGTAAAAATATGTAGACCACAAATAAAAGTGTCCATTTCTGGATGTTAAATCTGGTTTCACTTCTCTGTATGTACTTGTATATTGCATTGAGTACTGTAGCTTCATAGTAAATCTTGAAATGGAAAGAATAGAGTCTTCAACTTTATTTTTTCTCAAACTTGGTAGCTAGCCTGTTCTTTGGAACATTCACACATAATATGAACTTGTCATTTTCTGAATACAGTTATCTGATTTTGACAGCAATATAGTTTTTAATTGATATAAAATCCATATGCCACAAACATTGCCATTTTAACTATTTTAAATTGTGTATTTCAGTGGCTTTAAGTACATTTACAATATTGCTTACTCAACAACAGTATCTAGTTCAAGAGTACTTTCATTTCTGCAACTCTAGAATAAGAAGATGGACAGGAGAAAAAGAAGAAGAAAAAAACAAGAAACAGAAATAGGGAAAGAAGGGAAGGAAAGTAGGCTTCTAATATTTGCAGATTATATCTTGGTATTGGGGAATTTATATTGGGGTATTAGTTAATTATGGGGCAGTTTATGATTCTGCTGTAGCCTCTATTTCCTATTTACATAGAACCTTAAGGTCAACTACAGATTAGAGCACAGTGTCTTTTCAGGCACTCAGTCTTCATGTTCCCAAAACTGGACATGTCCTTTTTCTTCTGCATTTCCTGTAAGGTATAGGTACAGTTCAATGTCCTTATTCCTGGAATCACCTGTTTCCTGATCCTTTTTATTCTCTAGATTTGGTCTTTCCGTTACTTTCCATGAATGTTATCAAATGCTTTTGAAAAGCATTGTCTAATATATTTACTTTAGTGTTATCCAGGATGCTGCCTGAACCTTGAGAAGGCTTGTGGCAGGCTAAATAAATGCAGGCCTTTGGGGTCATATCCTTCACAGAGTCATCACATAGGTCAAAATATTCAAGTACAATTCTTTGACAATAAGTTTTATGTGACTTCCTCCAATATCAGTGAGACACGTGAAAATGCAGGCTTTCTTCAAACTAGAGTGGAGATGGGGACATTAATAGTTAACTTAAAATTTCACCAATTTTTTAAAAATTTAAATTCATAACTTTCGTCTAAATTTCTCTGGTACCTGCAAGTTTTTCATGTGATTATAGAGTTCTGAGAGTTGATTCTGATATTCTGCCAGTTTATTCATTACTTTTTTGAAGGGACAGATTTGGATTTACCTACTTTGCTATTTTAAGTGACAATTTGATGAGAATCACTTTCAATTTATACATCAATTTGAAGAGAAATTCAATTTTAACAGCACTGAGCTTCCAAATAACCATAGATTTTCTCTGCTTTTATTTAGATCATCCTTAATTTCTCTCAGCAATGATCTGTAGTTTTCATTGTACAAGTCGAGTGAAATATTAATTTAACTTATTTCTAAGTCTTTTGCATTTCATATTTTGAGTGGAATTGTTTTCATTCATTTTCAGATTGTCTATTGCTAGTTTATTTATTTCTAAAGAAATAAATTAAATTTGTATATGTTCTTATATCCTGCAACTTTACTGAACAGATTTATTAGTACTAATAGCTTTTATTTGTGTGAGTATATTTTTAGAATTTTCTATATACCATACCAAGTCAGTTTTGAATAGACTTTTTTCCTTTTCAGTCTACATTTTCTCATTCTTTCATTTCTCTCTCCTTCCTCTATCTCTCTTGTTTTATTTCATTGACTGGAATCATTGTTATAATATTGAATACAAGTGGTAAAAGCAGATATCTTAGCCTTATTCCCTGGTCTTACCATTAAGCATAATTTTGAATAAAAGTTTTTAAAAGATGCCTTTATTGAGTATAACAAGTCCACTTCCTTTCCTAGTTTGTTGAGGGTTTTTATTATGAATTAATGTTTAATTTTGTGCATTTTTCTTTTAATTATATGACCATATGGTTTTATCTTTTTTCTATTAATTTGGTATGTTAAATTGATTTTTAGAGGTTAAACCAATCATGCATTCTTGGGATATTGAACATTGTACATAAACACTTTTCAAATTTTGTTGATTCAGCATACAGTATTTTGTAGAGAATTTATGTATATTATTTTATACTTAACATTTCTATATATCTATCATCCTTGTTCCTCTATTTTTCTTTTGCTGATTTTTTTTGTATAAACATATTTTTGCTGAGCTACAATAAATCCTCTATTTGCCTGCAATATTTTTTCAATTTTATTTTTAATGGTTCTGTACTAGTTCATTTTCTGTTTCTAATACCACAACAGCACAGACTTAGTGAGTTATAAAGAAAAGAGGTTTATTTTTGCATAGTATTCTAGAGGTTCAAGGGTCTATGTCTGGTGATGATATACATGATGGCAATTCCAAAGTTGTTTAAGGCATCACCAGGCATAAGACAGAGCATATTTGTCTCTTCTGGTCTCTCTACCTCTTTTAAAGTAACCAGAATTCAATCATAAGGGCTTTGGACTAATAATTTTATCCAATCCTAATCACCTCCCAAAGACCCTACCTCTAAGCATAGTCAAGATAATTTTCCATCCTCTTTATACCTCACAATAGATATTACATTTCATTATGTGAACACTTTGGGAACTACCCAAACTGTGTGCAAACCATAGATAGCAATTACTCTAGAACTCATGTCTTAGTTTGCTTGAGCAGTCATAACAAAATCGTATAGACAGAGGGGATTACACAAAAGAGATTGTCTTTTTCCCCACTCTTATTTGAAGTTCAAGATAAGACTGTCAACATGGTTAGGTTCTAGTAGGTACTGTTTTCATGATTTGAAGATAACCAACTTCCCACTATGGCTCACATGGCCTTTCTTTGGTATAAGCATGTGAAAAGAGGTCTTCCTATGCTTTTAAGGCCAAACAATTCTATCAGATTAGAATCTGAACTTTATAATTTCACACAATTCTAATTGCTTCTTAAAGCCCTGTGTCCAACTACAGTCATTTTGGGGGTTAGGACATCAGTCTGTGAATTTTGAGTGTAGCATAATTCAATCCTTAGCAGCTTACAATAGTTTTCCTTAAAGCATTCTGATTCATGCAAGCTTAATTTCAGTAAAGATATGCAATTTGCTTCAATACATTTCTATTTTCATCTCACTCCTTTAGGATTTTATTGTCCTATACATTGTATTTTGTTGTAAACTGACAATGCAGTTTACAGTTATCTGATATAATTATTGTTTCATACAGTTGTCATTGAAAATAGTTACAAGAAGAAAACTGAACATATTTATACTTTTATATTTACACATTTTCCTTTACTAGTGCTCTTTATTTCTAGGTGTCATGCTGTTCATTTTTTCCTAAAGAGTAATGGTATTTTTATAAGGCAGATCTGGCAGTAATAAATTTTATCAATTGCTGCTTATGTACAAATGATGGTTTTCACTTTAATTTGGGATGGAAAATTTGGCTAGACAAAGAACACTTAGGCATTTTCCCCTACAGATTGAATAGGATAACCACCTTCATCTACTTTACTCCTGGTGGAGATTTGGGCCTATTTTTCTTCTATTAGGGTCTCTTCCTTAGTGCTTAAGTCCTTGATTCACTTTTAGTTGAGTTTTGTGTAGGGTAAACAATAAAGTTTTAATTTCATTTTATTGCATATGGATTTCCAGTCTTCCCAGCACCATTGTTGAAGAGGCTATTTTTTCTCCATTGTATGGTTTTGACACCTTTTTCTAGTATGAAATACCTGTATTTATGTGGGTTTGTCTCTGTGTCTTTTATTCTGTACCGTTGGTCTATATATCTTTTTCAGTGTCAGTACCATGCTGTTTTTGTTACTATAGCTCTGTAGTATAATTTGAGGTCTGGTATTGTGATGCCTCCTGCTTCACTTTTCTTTCTAAGCATTTGTTTGTCTATTCTGGGTCTCTTATTTTTCCAAATGAATTTCATGATTGTTTTTTCTAGTACTATGAAGAAAGTCATTGGAGTTTTAATAGGAATTGCATTAAGTCTATATAAAGCTTTTGATACTATGGCCATTTTGACAATGATAATTCTGCCTATACAAAAGCAAGGGAGATCTTTTCATCTTCTAAGGTCTTCTTAACTATTGTTCTTTAGAGTTCTGTAGTTTTCATTGTAGAGGTCCTTCACCTCTTTTGTTAGACTGATTCCCAAGTATTTTATTTTTTGAGGCTATTCTGAATGGGGTAGTTTTTCTAATTTTTTTTAGGGAATTCATCACTAATTTATAACATGCATTTGTTTTATGGATGTTAATTTTATATCCTGCTACTTTGCTGAATTTACAAGTTCTAGAAGTTTTCTGGTGGAATTTTTTGTATTTTCTAAATATAGAATGATGGCATCGACAAACAGTGGTAGTTTGAGTTTGTCTTTTCCTTTTCATATCCCTTTAATTTCTTTCTTCTATCTAATTGCTCTGTCTAGAGTTTCAAGGATGATGTTGAGTAAAAGTGTCAAAATGGCCTTGTATTGTTCCAGTTTTTAGAGGGAATACTTTCAATTTTTCTCCATTTAGGATGATATTGGCCTTGGGTTTAGAATAGATAGCTTTGACAAAGTTGATCTATGTTCCTAGTGTCCTTAGTTTTTCTAGTGTTTTATGCATGAAGGGGTGATGTATTTTGTCAAATAAATTTTATGCATCAAATAAGATGATCATATGATTCTTGTCTTTAAGTCTATTGATGTGATGGATTATATTTATTGATTTCCATATGTTCAACCAACCTTGCATCCCTGAGATGAATCCCAGTTGATTGTGGTGCACTATCTTTTAATATAGTAACTTCCCAATGTATTTCCTAATTTTGAAGATATTTTGTTTTTGCTCTTATTATTGCTGTCTTGCTTGTTTTCTTCCATGAATCTCCAAAAAACTCTAATAATCTATTTCTAAAACATGAAGTTCATATTCATTTTAATAAGCTATAAATATTTTCATTATACATTGTTATTTCTCATATGTTGGTCACATTTATTTATTTATTTTTAATTTATTTATTTTGATTCATTGCACACAAATGAAGTACAGCTATTGTTTCCCTGGTTGTACACAAAGTAGAGTCACACCATCTGTGCACTCATGCATGTACACAGGGCAATGATGTCACTCTCATTCTGCTATTATACTTACCCCGCACCCTGACCCCATCCCTCCCTTCCCTCTATGCAACCTATCCTTCCTCCAGTCTTGCCTCCCTTCCACTCTGCATTATGCATCATAATTCACTTATCAGAGAGATCATTTGGCCTTTGGATTTTTGGGATTGGTTGATCTTGCTTAGCATGACACTCTCCAATATCATCCATTTACCTGCAAATACCAAAATTTTATTCTTCTCTACGGCTGAGTAATATTCCATTGTGTATATATACCACAGTTTCTTTATCCATTCATCTATTGAAGGGCATCTAGGTTGGTTCCACAATCTAGCTATTGTAAATTGAGCAGCTATGAACATTGATGTGGCTACATCACTGTAGTATGCTGATTTTAAGTCCTTTGGGTATAGGCCAAGGAGTGGGATAGCTGGGTCAAATGGTGGATCCAATCCATGTCTTCTAAGGAATCTCCACACCACTTTCCAGATGGCTGCACCAACTTGCACTCCCACCAGCAATGTATGAGTGTACCCTTTTCCCCACATCCGCGCCAACACCTGTTGTTGCCTGTAGTCTTAAAAAAAGACATTCTAATTGGGGTGAGATGAAATCTTAAGGTGGTTTTGATTTGCATTTCTCTTATAACAAGGGATGTTGAACACTTTTTCATAAATCTGTTGATTGCTTGTAGATCTTCCTCTGTAAAGTGTCTGTGCATTTCCTTGGCCCATTTATTGATTGGGTTATTAGTATTCTTGGTGTAAAGATTTTTGAGTACTTTGTAGATTCTGGAGATTAGTGCTCTATCTGAAGTGTGTGTAGCAAAGATTTTCTCCCAATCTGAAGGCTCTTTCTTCACATTGCTGATTGTTTCCTTTGCTGAGAAAAAGCTTTTTAGTTTGACTCTATCCCAATCATTGATTCCTGCTTTTATTTCTTGCACGTTGGGAGTCAGGTTAAGGAAATCTGGTCCTAGGCCAACGTGATGAAGATTTGGGCCTATTTTCTCTTCTATTAGGTGTAGGGTCTCTGGTCTAATTCCTAGGTCCTTGATCCACTTTGAGTTGAGTTTGTACAGGGTGAGAGATATGGGTTTAGTTTCATTTTGCTGCATATGGATTTCCAGTTTTCCCAGCACCATTTGCTGAAGAGGCCATCTTTTCTCCATTGTATGTTTTTGGCTCCTTTGTCAAGTATGAGATACCTGTATTTATGTGGGTTTGTCTCTGTGTCCTCTATTCTGTACCATTGATCTACCTGTCTATTTTGGTGCCAATACCATGCTGTTTTTGTTACTATTGCTCTGTAGTATAGTTGAAGGTCTGGTATTGTGATACTCCCTGATTCACTCTTCGTGCTAAGAATTGTTTTATCTATTCTGGGTCTCTTATTCCTCCACATGAATTTCATGATTGCTTGCTCTAATTCTATGAGGGCTTTCATTGGTATTTTAATTGGAATTGCATTGAATTATTATAGCGCTTTTGGTAGTATGGTCATTTTGACTATATTAATTCTGCCTAACCAAGAACATGGGAGATCCTTCCATCTTCTCAGACTTTCCTTTATTTCTTTCTTTAGTGTTCTGTAGTTCTCATTGTAGAGGTCTTTCACCTCTTTTGTTAGATTGATTCCCAAGTATTTTATTTTTCTAGATTCTATTGTGAATGGTATAGTTTTCCTAATTTCTCTCTCAGAGGATGCATCACTTATGAATAAAAATGCATTAGATTTATGAGCATTAATTTTATATCCTGCTACTCTACTGTATTCATTTATGAGTTCCAGAAGTTTTCTGGTGGAATTTTTAGGGTTTTCTAAATAGAGAATCATGTGTTCAGCAAATAAGGATAGTTTGAGCTCTTCTTTTCCTATTCGTATTCCTCTAATTTCTTTGGTCTAATTGCTCTGGCTAGAGTTTCAAGGACAATGTTGAACAGAAGTGGAGATAGAGGGCATCCCTACATTGTTCCAGTTCTCAGGGGGAATGCTTTAAATTTTTCTCCATTTAGAATGATGTTAGCTGTGGGCTTCGCATAGATAGGCTTTGCAATGTTAAGGAACATTCCTACTATCCCTATTTTTTTCTAGTGTTTGAGCATGAAGGGGTGCTGTATTTTATCAAATGCTTTCTCTGCATCTGTTGAAATAATCATGTGGTTCTTGACTTTAAGTCTGTTGATATGGTGAATTGCATTTATTGATTTCAGAATGTTGAACCAACCTTGCATCCCCAGGATGAAACCCACTTGACCATGGGTTAATATGCTTTTGTATGCAATTTGCTAAAATTTTGTTAAAAATTTTTGCATCTATGTTCATTAGGGATATTGGTCTGAAATTTTTTTTTTCCTCGACGTGTCCTTCTCTGTTTTGGTATCAGGGTGACATTAGCTTCACAGAATGAGTTTGAAAGGGTTCCCTCCTCCTCTGTTTCATAAAATACTTTGAGGAGTATTGGAATGAGCTCTTCTTTGAAGGTCTTGTAGAACTCGGCTGTGAATCCATCTGGTCCTGGACTTTTCTTTGTTGGTAGGCTTTTGATGACTTCCTCTATTTCATTGCTTGAAATTGATCTATTTAAGTTGTGTATGTCCTCCAGATTCAGTTTGGGTGGCTCATATGCCTCTAGGAACCTGTTGATGTCTATATCCATTTTCTTTCAGTGCTTGACATATATTATAATAGGACCTTCTAGCTTTGAGGGTCTAGGATGAGAAATCAGCTGACATTCAAATTGGTTTCCACCTATATGTAATCTGTTATTTTTCTCTTGTTCCCTTTAATATTCTATCCTTGTATGTTAGGAATCACATTATAATGTGCCTTGGTGTGGGACTGTTGTAATTTTGCTCTCATTTGGGGTCTGGTAAACCCCTTGTATTTGATTTTCCATTTTATTCATTAAGATAGGGAATTTGTCTTATATTTTTCTTATATTGCTTCATTGAAGACATTATGCATTCATTTGGTTTGTATCTCCACTCCTTCCTCT
Source organism: Glaucomys volans (assembly GCA_020662805.1). Taxonomy (NCBI): domain Eukaryota; kingdom Metazoa; phylum Chordata; class Mammalia; order Rodentia; family Sciuridae; genus Glaucomys; species Glaucomys volans. The sequence continues at coordinate 380,425 of JAJEJO010004084.1, read as the reverse complement.
GTCCTGATAAATCTTAAATTTGGTCTTTTTGTGTTATCCTATTATTCTTGGAATTTTTGTTCATGGTTTCTTACTGTCTTCTCTGTGTATTCAATTTTCTTTTCAAGATTATGTATATTTTATGTTCATTGCCTGAGGTTCTGTCTTACAAGTAGTCTAGTTCATTGGTGATACTTTCCATTGAATTTTTAATTTGGTTTATTGTTTCCTTCATTTTGAGGATTTCTGCTTGATTTCTTTTTAGAATCTCTGCCTCTTTATTGAAGTGATCTTTCACCTCCTAAAATTTATCTCTGATTTCATTCCTTACATCCTCCTTTATGTCATGGGTCAGTTTTACTATGTATATTCTAAACTCCTTCTCTGATGTTTCTTCTAATGTTTTATCAATGGATTCTATTATTGGAGCATCTTGGTTTGTTTGGAGTGCTTTATTCCCATTTTTTTCATGTTTTTTTTGTGTTGTTTGTGTGCCTTCCCATCTTGCCCTGTGGATCTGAGGCAGAATAGTTTCTACCCTGTAGGTTTGTAGTGTCCCTGAATGTTTCCAGTACATTGCCTTTCAGGGGGAGGCCAATATTAACAGCATTCAATGCAAGCAATATATAGCCTGAAACCAAAAGCTCTTATTAAGATGTGTACAGTTTTGTGACCACACAGAGTGTGGGTGTCAACCAAATCTGATTCTGCTAGGCATGGATGGCTCCCCACAACAGAAATGATGTGTTCCATTATTGTCTACAATATAAATAGTAAGTTTGCAAAAGGGCTTACAATTTCAAATGGTGGACAAAGAGAGAACAGAAGTAGTGTAGGATGTGATGATTATAAGGAAGGAAGAGAACAGACAGAAGTAAAAATTTGTTATAGGAAGAGTGAAAGAGGAATTAATAGAGGTTGGCTGTTAGCTGAAGAAAAGAGAGAAAGAGAGTCCAGGGAAACAGATAAGTGAGAGGAAATATATACATACAGTAAAAGAAATAAATAAAAATAAAAAATGAAGAATAGTAAAAATAACAGAATACACAACAAAACTGTAGTATACTATTCAGACATCATAGTCCTCAATAAACTGATGCATGAAAAATACTTTGTTTCAAAAATGGTAGAGATGTGAGCAGGGGGGAAGAATAGAAAAAAAAGGATCTTAACAAAAAATTAACAGTTGCAGCTTCCCTTTTCTGCTGATAGATGGGGTTGTATGGAATTTGATGGTATCTCCACCCTTAGGATGGTGAAAGTTTCTAGAGTGGGAGGGTTAAACTTGGAGGTGGAACTCCAGAAGGCCAGATATAGCAATTGCCAGTCCACATGCAAAGACTGAACCCCAGGAAACTCTTTTGGGTTCCACTTGTGTGATGTAGAAGCCTAATCTTAGACCCTTATGTTGCCTGCAGACACCATAATTCCTGGTCTCTGCTTTAGTCTCCAAACTCAATCTCTCACACCCACATCCTTTCAAATTTCCAGTCATGCACTTCTCTCCAGGTGATCCTGAGGGTTGGTCACTGGAACCTGTGCACCTGTCATGGAGAACATTTCTGTATTGGGCAGGTTGGCTGCCACAGCTGCAAGTGATGGGCCAGGTTGGCAGCTAGGTAGGAGTTGGGAGACTATGGATTAGGGAGCAAGAGGACCCTGTTGGTTGCTGGTCTGATGACAGACCTGGTGGGTTCTGGGGATTAGCAAATGTGGGACTCAGGGGGGAGTGAGGTACCCTGACCATCCCCATGATCTTCAGGACTTGAGGAACTAGGGAGAATCCAGCTTTCTCCAGCCTCTCAAAACTGTGCTTCCCTCTCCCCTAAAATGCTCTCAGATTATGACTCTCCACTGGATTGCTAGTCTCAGACAGGCCCATTCAGACCTAGCTGCAAACTCATGGATCTGGGTTTCAGTTTCCATAGACTCCATCACTCTGCAGTCCCAAGATAGCTCCTGGATTATAGAGGATCAATTTGGTAGAGAGATTCCTACTTTTTTTTATATTCAACTAATGTCAGGCAGTTTGTGGTTCAGCTAGGGCAGGCTACCCCCCCAGTCTCAGGATTTTTCACTCTAAGCCTCAGGGGGACATGGTATTCCTGCTGTTTGAGTTCTGGGTAGCCAAGCTAAGAGAAATGTTGCCTTGCACTATTCTGCCATCTTCTCTCTCCCTCTTTTAATTCTTTAACTACTTTTTATGTCTTTGAACACATTTGTAATAGACACATTGAAGTGTTTTTCTAGGCCAAACATCTAAAAACCATTAAAGATCTTGATACTTCCCCCCATAAATATATTATACTTCTGTTTCTTTACATGCTATGCATTTTGTTGTTGTTTTGAAAACTAGTTATCTTAAGGAACTTTTTGTTACATTTATCTATTTACTGGAGTGTTTTATTTTAATAAATAAATAAACAAGATTTGTACACATATATATTGCATAATGTTCTACTCAGAGTAACTACTAAAATTTAGTGTTTATGGATCTGAATTTCCCTATGTGAAATGTTTTAATACTATTATTTCTTTGGTTGATTTATTTGTTTGGATTTTACTTAGAATAATTATGTAGAGTCTCTCTCCCATGTAGTATGTGGTCATTGATGTCTCTGTTCTAATTTTTTAAGACTTTTCATTGCTTTACTTTTTAAGACTAATTTCAACGGAGTCACTTCTGGGTCATTACAATTTAGAGATAAATCAGTGATTGATCAAAGTTTGCTTGCAACCTCCTAAAGTAAATAAGGTTTCTACTCTTTGATCATAGATCTGTGTGGATTGAAATACACACTAAAATTTGTCAGTACAAGTTTGAACTGACTATTACTTTCTGAGTGCATAATTCCTACTGTTCAGCCAGTGATGGGTATCCAATCTGATTGATTGTAAGCAATATCACTATTTGATATGACAATGCCTTTGAGAGTGTTTTTTTCTTTGTTCTAAGTAAAGATAGCTACCGTCCTATAGTGAGACTGCCAAGTCTTTATGCCCTGCTTTGCATTGGTAGCATTACAATGACAGTTATCCAGGACTTAGGAATAAGAGCAACTGTCTCATGACAGTATATAATATATTCCCATTGGCCCTGTTGAGGTTAATCAGTTTTTCTTAAATTATTTTTTCTTTGTTTGTTGCATGCTCTTTGAAACATCCCAGAGTCCTGATATGTTAGTTTCTGATGGATTTGACCAATTTTGTCATTTTTTGTTGAGCACCTTACTTTATCATTCTGAAAGTCCAATACCATTATTACTTCTGGCTCTTTTTGAAGGGCAAAATTGATGAGATATTATTAAAAGAATATTTCAAATGAGTGAATATGATACAATAGAATCATCTGTCATAGCAATTAAGAAACTAATATAGCAACTGATTTATTTATTTTTCATTTTAGCATCCAAATCTCTAAAATCTTTCTCCTTCACGAATTTCAGAAAACTTACGTTATAAACAATGGAGACTTTTTTAATCAACAAGAATAGCATCTGCATGGCCCTGCATAAACAGGGCCTTTATCTGCCCTGTTTTCCAGGGTTTCTAAGGGTTTTATTTATTTGTTTGTTTTTAATTTTTGTTATTTTGTTGCAGGCTTAAGGAAATACCTGATGCCCTTAGAATATGTCAATATGTTGTCGAGTCTAAAAAGTACAAGTCTTTTCAAGAATTTTTATTGTTTCCCCACTTTAATTCATAGATAGCAGAAAATGATAACTAAATAGTAATATTAATATGAACCTAAAAGTATCTTAGTAACATTCATAGACTAACAAGCCAGTTCTGTTAATATGCTTGTTGAAGAGAATCTTAATAAGAGCTAATTACAGAGGGATTCCAAGATGGCAGAGTGAAAGCACTCGGTGATCACTAGCTCCACTAGGAGATAGAAACAAAAAAGAATTGGAGAGCAGGGACTCTTTGAGGTACATGAGTATGGGAAGTTGCTTAATGTTAATTTTAAACAGAATCAGAGAAAAAACAAAATCTGGAGGTATTGTTGAGGGGAACAGAGATTATGAGAAAATGCCACAGCACTGAAGAGTACTGGCAGCCTAAGAGTAGCGGTGAAAGGAATAAACAATAACACAACAACAACAAAGACAGAGACCCAAGAACACACAACTAGCTCAGATCTCAACATCATGCAAAGGTATAGTCGGTCTAAACAGAGAGTATACTTTGAATCTGAATAGCATATTGGCACTGGAGTAATACTCTCTATTTCCTAATGTATAATACTAGGTGATATTTTAGGGGTCTATTCTATGAAGGTTGTGTGCAGTGGCAGGGAGACATCCTGAGAAAGTCATGGTACATTATTGGGAAGCCATATTTTTTTTTAAATTACTTTTTTTTTTATTTGCTTATTGATTCATTGAGCACAAATGGAGTACAGCTATTGTTTCTCTGGTTGTACACAAAGTAGAGCCACACCATCTGTGCATTCATGCATGTACACAGGGCAATGATGTCTGTCACACATTCTGTTAATATTCTTACCCCCCCACCCCCGACCCCAACCCCTCCCTTCCCTCTATTCTATCTATCCTTCCTCCATTCTTGCCACTCTCCCCCCACCCTGCATTATGCATCATCATTTGTTTATCAGAGAGAACATTTGGCCTTTGGATTTTTGGGATTGGCTGATCTCACTTAGCATAACAGTCTCCAACATCATCCATTTACCTACAAATACCATAATTTTATTCTTCTTTATGGCTGAGTAATATTCCATGGTGTATATATACCACAGTTTCTTTATCCATTCATCTATTGAAGGCCATCTAGGTTGATTCCACAATCTAGCTACTGTGAATTGAGCAACTATGAACATTGATGTGGCTGTGGGAAGCCATCTTAAGAAGGTCAGGGTACAACTTTCCAACAGTGCACACAAAACTGCATAGGCACACACAGATGAAAGACCCCCCAGACTCGCTGCCATCACTGATACCTTCCACAACTGCTAACAGGTGCAGCTGCTGCCTGCTGCCACCAGCAGGGTGAAGGAAGCAGCATTGGTGGAGTGCCCTAAGGGAATTTAGCCACTGGTTCATGATACTCCAGGGCTGTTTCCACTCAGGCACAAGAGAAAACATTACTGCCTGTGTATGCCATAGAACTATCAGAGCAGTCTATGTTCAGTCCAATCACAATGTCAATCATCAAGAATACAAGTAGTGCCTGACTCAGTGGCACACGCCTGTAATCCCAGCAGCTGGGGAGCCTGAGGCAGAAGGATCTAAAGTTCAAAGTCAGCAACTTAGAGAGGCACTTAACAACTCACTGAGATTCTATTTCTAAATAAAGTACAAAAAAGGACTGGAGACATGGTTCGGTAGTTAAGCACCCCTGGGTTCAATTCTCAGTACAAAAAAAAAATATATTGGTAAACGTGAAAAAAAAAATGAACTCTTCTACACTGTTGATGGAAATGAAGTTGCTAAGGAATCAATATGAAGGATCCTCAAAACCCTAAAAGTAGAAGTATTGTGTGGTCCAGCTATACCACTCGTTGGTATGTACCCTAAAGAATTAAAATTAGCATACTTTTGGTGATACATGAGTACCCAGGTTTATTGCAGTACATTTCATAATAACCAATTTATGGAAGGAGCCTAGGTATCCACTGACAAATGAATGGATAAAGAAAATGTAGTATATACACAATGGAGTTTTATTAAGTCATAAAGCAAAATGAAATTATGGCAATTGCAGGGAAATGGGTGGAACTGGAGAAAAATATGTTGAAAAACAAGAGACTAAAAAGACAGGTCATCATGAATGTAAAAGGGAGACTATTGGTGTAAAGGAAGAAGGTCAGAGGGAGCAAGGGTAGGGCAAAGGGAGATAATAGGGCATGAATTTGATCAAAATATATTATAAGAATTTATGCATATGCCACCCACAATGAAACCAAGCATTTTCTGTAATCTATATGCACCTAAAAAAAAATCTAATTAGGAGGTTTTATCCTATAAATATTCTGCACTGAGATAGGAATTACGTGAGGAAAGTATATGAATAAATTTAGAAGCAGATATTCAAAAAGAAAACTTATTTAGACTCTTTAGATATTGATCCAGTATATTTTCACATTGAAATAGCCTAATTCTATACATTTGGATTTTTTTAATACATGAAAATGCTTCCTTATTATTTATTTCCTGTTGGGCAATGAATAAACTGTTCTAAAGTTATTGGAACATAGTTTGCAGGGGAAAATGGTTTGCTGAAGAAAAATTTTAAAATAATATTTCCAAGAAGAAGCATACAACCTCAGTTTATGGTGTCAGCCAAAATCCATAAAAAACAGATTTAAAAATGAGTATTTTTGTTCAGACTAATTAATGGCAATTCATTTCTTACCCTTAATTCCTCTTTTTATTACATATAATGTGGTCATAATTTTTACTTGTAGGTACAAATTTTTTGATTGTAACTAAATAAATCATTGAATTTTTTAATTATAGAGAAATTAACTATATGCATCTAGTTAAGAAAGATATATTCCTCACACTACTGATAATTGTAAAACAATATCTTGTTTGGATAATGAAAAAATATGATTTCTGTTTTCATTCCAAATGAGGGCCTTTCAAAATTGTATATAGCCCTCAAATAATATATCAGGCAATCATGACTGTAGGTAATTTGGGAGATTTAGAGGTTTATAATTCAAAATTATCAAGTTACAATATAGGATCTCTCCTCCACCTTCATTTCTTTCTCTAGGTAATACAACATGTGCGCTAATACTTAAACCTCTGCCTTCTTTATAATCCTGCCTTTACTTTTTACTAGTTGTATGAACATGTATCTCAGGTTTCATCATCTATAAAGTGAACATCATGGTACTTAACACATAGAGACATTGTTTAATGCATGTAAATCACTTACAACAATGTCTGGCACATAGTAAAGGCTTATAGAAGTGTATGTTGCTTTTGTCAAACAATTCATTTAACGCAGTATTTGTTATGGTTTAGAAATGTGTTGTCCCCCAAAAGCTCATGTGTGAGACTATACAAGAAAGGTCAGAAGTGAAAGGAAAAATAGTAGACTGAGACAGATAGTATTATCCTATGTTTATGTAAGATTATATGAATTGCGTGAATAAAAAAAATTAAAAAAGTGAAATGATCAGGTTATAAGAGCCTTAATCTAATCAGTGCATTAATCCACTAGTATGGATTAATATAGTGGTAATTGTAGGTAGGTAGGATGTGTCTAGAAGAAGTAGGTTACTGGGAGCACGTTTTGGGAGGTTATATTTTGAAGTGGAAGTCTCTCTCTGTGCTCTCTGGTGGCTATGTCTTGAGCTGCTTTCTTCCCACATGCTTCCACCATGATGTTCTGCCTCACAAAAGGCCCAGAGCAATGGAGTTGGCCATCTATAGACTGAGACCTCTGAAACCATAAGCCCCAAATAATCTTTGCTCTTCTAATTGTTCTTGTCAGTTCTTTTGGTCAAAGCAAAAAGCTGACTAAAACAATATTATTTGCACTGGAAGTGAAGGTATTTTCTATAGATATTACTATTAGTAAAAATACATAAACATAATTTTGACATTAAATTGAACCTACAAGGCATTATTCAAAACAACAAAGAGGGAATTTGGATTTTCAACATATTTGATCAAGAAACATAATCAAAAGTGCACTTTGAGGTGTAAATGACACAGATGGACTCTCTATATTGAATATGTTAATGGAATTTACTAATTAATGGAATTTACTAATTTACTAATCTAGCCAACATTGTGCCTTGTGATTTAGACACAGCTCTGTATGCAAACTAAATAATCTATAAATGGTAAATTTAATTTAAATTTAATGTGTCCTTTACATAGAACCTAAAACATCAACTCAACTTAGCTTTTTTTTCACTTGAAAATATTGCTTGTTTTTCTGAAGAGTAGGTAAGAGATAGTAGGCATTCACTGGTTACTGAATGGATGAATGAAAAAATTGATAAGAAGTCACGTTAGAAGTCACATAGACAACCTTTCATTTAAGTCAGCATGCTATTGTAAATTCAATATTGGCTTTATAAGTGCAAATTAAACTAGTGTTATTTCATCCTCATAGAAGTTAGTATGTGAAACGTGTAAAAATATCTGGTTGGTGGTTTCTCTTTCCAGTTCCTTTGGCGGGGCATACCTCAAGCAGATAAGAACCTGTGATATGGCAGAATATTTCAACTTCCTTAAGCTTTTACAGTCATCTTATAGATGTAGTTGAGAAAACATATTACAGCTATTCATCTGCATTATCTGTCTTTCTCAAATCTGCATGTCCCTTAAAGATTCCCATTTTGGCAGTGTCCCAAAGAGAGAGTTGCCATGGTGAGTTTAAGACAATGTACTATGTCAAGAATGTCATCAGGTATTTGACCACAATTCTGTGTGTCTATAGTGATGTGAATGTGACACCTCTTAACTTACTTGCAATCATCTATTACTCTGGAACATGCAGCTTCATAAAGCCCTGAATTAATCTTCAGGGAGAAGAATGCCTAATAAAGAACACAATAATGTGCAGCAGCTCTGGCAATAAATTTGATGAAAGGTTTCCTGAAAGCCATAGCAAAGGGTAATATGAGTCCACTTATTAGCTCTGTGTTGGTGTTATTTATGTTCTGTGACCCACAGGGAGATGAGAGATTTTATTTTGCTGCTTGGGCTCCTTCCTAGGACTTCAGCATGTTGGTGCTTTGGAATCAGTGTTTGTATACAGACTGGGACATACTGTCATCTTGGGGGATGTGCTTATTTCTTCACAAAAGAATCTTGAAGAGTTTTGTAGTTGTTTTTGTTTGGCTTGTATTTTATTTTAATCTTTGTATCTTGGAGTTGGGAACTATGATATATTTTGGTTGCATAGGGATTTTGGACAGATTTTGAAGGGCCAATGAGCTTGTCATGGAAACTAAAATACTTCTCTGGAAAACGCATGTTAGGAGAATAGAATTAAAGTGAAAGAATGCATCTTTTGTTAAATATCTTTCTAAGAATATTCTGATTTTATGTCAATTTGATATCTGATAAGTGTAGAAAATATGTAGTTTCTTTCCATCACACTGTTGGTGGATGTGTGTATTCAAAATTTGATTTTTACATTTTGCAGTTAAATTTCTAATTGGATTCATTTCAGAATTGAGTTAAAGGAATGATCATGTTTCCTTTTGCTTTATGTTCATAATTGACTACCATTCATGACACAGATGAAGAAAGAAAACAAGGATCTGGGAAAATGTTGGCCTTATATCCTTTAGCCCTTTAGGAATATTGCATTGAACATTTCTGTTCACTGTCAAACTCATAAATATCTGGGATCTTTAATCCCATTCCCTGAATATTGTGTTCCTTGCTGTCATTACAGTTAGCACTTCTTTGGGCCCATTGTTCCTTATTGTTCTTGTTGTTCCCATTGTTAGTTCTTTTGAGAAAACAAAGAAAATGGTGTTTAGATTTTAACACAGAATTTGAACTTGTATTTTATGATTTTTTAATCTTTCAATAGTACATTTTAAATTTGCAGTATTATGAGCTCCAGAAAGAGAGAAGAGAAACAAAGTTAATATGGTTTTGTTAATCATTATGGGCCAAGGTTTCCTTTTTTTGCATTAATACCCTATATCCTGTATATGTGCCATGTCAGTCTTCACTTAATGTGATGGTACAGGCAGCAAAGCTATCCAAAAAACAGACAAGAAGAATCTGAAGCTATTTAATTGAAAATACAATTCAAGTGAAAGATCATTAATGAACATTTACAAGGGAAATATATTCTTTCTATAGAATAAAAATGTAAAGTTATGGATATCAACATGCTAAAGAAATAAAGATACACAACCGAAAGAAAAATAAATGCAAGTTCAGAGTAAATTCAGAATTTTTAATTACAAAAATCCAGAGTTTGAGTATTTCTTTCTTCATGAGAATAAATGGAACTGTCTTCAAATTTCAATTTATTGACATTTACTCAATCAGCAAATGTATATTTAATGCATAGGTTGTGTTAGACATGGTTTTACGTAATACGAAGGATGATTCATGACCTTCTGCTCTCAAGGGTTTTACTGTTATTAAACACAGGAAAAATGTTAACCGAAGATAAAAAAAATTAAGTCAGGTATGGTGGCATATGCCTATAATCCCAGTGGCTCAGGAGAGTGAGGCAGGAAGATTGCCAAGTTCAAAACCAGCCTCAACAGTTTAGGGAGGCCCTAAGCAACTTAGTGAAACCATGTCTCAAAATTAAAAAAAAATAATTAAAAGGGAAAAAAGGATAAAATTAAATAGAGTTTTAAGCATACACAATAGTCTATGAAATGCAATTTAATGAGTGATTCATTATGAAAGTAGGGTTAAAAAAGCTAAATAGGAGGGAGTAGAAGAGAGTAAGGGGGGTATTAGGGAGTAAAATTGATCAATTTTTGTTTTGTTATTTTTATTTTTATTTTTTGCAAGCTCTCAACCACTGAGCCACATCCCCATTCTCTTTTATAAAAAATATTTTTTTTAATTTGTCAATGGACCTTTATTTTATTTATTTTTATTTATTTATAGTGCTGAGAATCAAACCCAGTGCCTCACGCATGCTAGGCAAGCACTCCACCACTGAGCCACAACTCCAGACCCCCAGCCCTGTGTTTTATTTTATTTAGAAACAGGATTTCTCTGAGTTGCTTGGGGCCTCGCTAAGTTGCTGAGGGTGACTTTGAACTCACAATCCTCCTGTCTCGACCTCCCAAGCTGCTGGAATTACAGGCTGTGCCACCAGGCTGGCTAATCAATTTATATGCATGTATGAATATGCCACAGTGAAACTCACCACTCTGTTTAATTAATATGTTCAAACAAGAAAAGTATGCAGATCAGTATTATGTTATTTCAATAGATGAAAAAATGGGAAAAAACATGATTTCTTTTTGAAAAAACATCAGAAGAGGAAAGGCAGAGGTGTGAGAATATATGCTACATTTAAGTAGATACAAAAGGACTATCTGAGGTAGAATTAATGGAACTATCAGTCATTTGGCACTCTGATAATAAAAAAAAAGTGGGAGACATAACCTTGTCTTGGCGGTCAAAATAGGATCAAAAGAAGGACTTTCAGAATAACAGAAGCCTTGATTATTTATTGGTAAATTGGGAAGGTGAAGGGAGCTGTTGACCTTGTAATATCCCTTTGTGTTTTATTGCATTGACATATAAGTGTTCAGTATTGAAGGGAGATAGTATATTTAGACCATCAGTGAACTTCAGACAAAAATCCCTGAAAAATAAATTAACTGAGATATGGGGAAAGGACTATGTGTTTGAAATGAACAATGATGTGCTATTTTGATTTAGAAAAGAATTTTGTTCAATCAACATTTTCTAAACTCAGTTCTTCAGAACAAATAACCAAGAGTTACATTGTGTAAGTGGGAGAAATTTTAGGTTAGGCAAACATATTTGGGAATCTCTAGGATCTGAGAGGATAAATGTTTTTCCTATTCATGACTTTGTCTTTATTATACAAGGAATATCGTGAATCTTCTATAAATATTGTCCAGTGCAGGATACACCAAAAATAGAATTTCATAAGTGCACATATATTTGTACTGCAAAGCATTTATCAGAACAAATGATCCACAAGAAAATATTTTGGGAAACTTGACTTTACATAAATCAAAAAACATGCCTCTAAGATCCACTCACTATATGATAATCTCCAATTTGGAGTGTTTCATTCAAGAAACACATTGTACACAATGCTTTAATTCCTACCCTGGAGTTAATATGTAATCTTTTGCATGCCTATTTTATGGCTAGCAGGTGTAGCACTCTTACTCCATTCATGCTGCTTAAAATCTTCCGAGGAAGAGGTGGAGGTAAAATTATTAAAGTTCTGAGGTCTGCAAAATTTGATGGCTCTCTGATGAAACACATTTCCAAAGAGACTGGATATGTAGTATCTTATTGGTCTAGCAGCTTAGAACCATCCAAAGCAAAAGTCCATGGAAATGAAAAGCTATAGGAGGAAGTAGATAGACAATGTTTTCTAAGAGTTTGCATTTCTAAATCTGTTGTGTTTAGCAAGGAAAACTGTGTTTTATTTTTAAAAATTTGTTTTTATTTTATTGTCCTTGAGTTCTGATTAGTATTCAATTTTCTTTAGATCCTTATAGTTGTTTGCTGGTGTATTTCCAAGTAGATTTAACACAGAACGGTGTGCTACTGAAATGCCTTTAAGGACTAAATTAAATTGCCACTTACTAATGATAAATAGTATGAAATTTTATTAACAAGAAATGGGATAACAGAAAAAATGTATGTCCACTCTCAATACCTCTAACAAATGGTTGAATGGTGAGTTCACCCTAGAAACTGAGATTTAAAAATGATTGTTTTGGGCATATCAAAGAGTTTTATATTAGGCGATCTGCATAACGGGATTCATACACTAAGTGGCTTTAATTTAATTTAATCTTGGAACAAAAAGTATATAGCCGTGACTACTCCCTGAGGTGTTAACATATAGAATAATAAGGTCTCCCACATACTATCATGCAAATGAATTAAGATAAGTGATGAAAATGTTATTTTTTCAGCTATACCTCAACAGCATCATCAGTTACTTTCAGAGATGTTAAGTTACTCAAATAAGGATACTCCTCTTAGCAGTTTAGAATGTGAAGTTTTCTTCAACATTGTAATATAAGGGATTGTTTAGAAATTGATACTTCATACATATTAGATATTTGTGCCTGAATATATGAGGGAAGAATGGGAAGAATGGGAGAAGATAGAATGAGTTTGAAATTAACTTTGATACGGAATGTCAAGGTCATTCAATGGTGACTCCATGTTACTAAACCAGATTTAATATTCCTAATTATAAAAGAAAATGCATGTCATAAAAATCTGGAGAATTAGTTTTCAAAATATAAGAAGGATAAAACATTAGAAGAGAGAACCCTTGTCTACATGTCAGCACAGAAAAGGAGTAGCTGTTTCAAACTATTTGCAGAACAACATATAAAATATGGTTCCAATAAAGTCCAATATGTAAAATGTACATAAATGCATCTATAGGAGTGCTGTTGCTTACAGAAGTTTGCATTTTGAGATTTAGGTGCTTCAATCAGAAATCACTTGGGTATAAAATGATCCACAATTCTTAGAATCATAGAGTAATAGGTTCACAAAAATATACAATTAAAGGTTTCTAAGATATATGGGGGGAACAGAAATCTTTTAAGACAGAATTATGATTTTTCCATCTGATTCTTTCAATTCACTTGTCAATAAGACATATGCTATTTTCTCCAAGGAGGAAAAAAGTTGAAGTATGTATGGAGATGTCAGAACTTTTACAGGGAAGCTTCCTGATTATGTAATATTAGGTGGATTATGTTAGTGCCCTGTTAAAAATATGAGAAATATATGGGTGTGGTGGCACACACCTGTAATCCCAGTGGCTCTGGAGGCTGAGGTAGGTGGATTGTGAGTTCAAAGTCAGCCTCAGCAATTTAGTGAGGCCCTAAGCAACTAAGTGCTTAGTTGCCCTAAGCAACTAAGTGAGACCTGTCTCTAAATAAATCTAAAATCTTAAAATATAAAAAAGGGCTGGGCATGTGGCTCAGTGGTTAAGTGCTTCTGGGTTCAATCCCTGGTACAAAAGAGAGGGAAATGAAAGGGCTATCTAGTGTTATTTGTCAGTTCAACATTTATCTTCTTCCTGTAATTTTCCATAGTTTAATGGAAATAGTCCTTTAGTAATTCTTTGTATGATGTCTTGATCATTGGACATAAAAGTATAATTTTACATAAAGATAAGATATTTCTTGTCCTCTTTTTACCTCCTCCTCCTTCTATTTTTCCTTATTTCATTTTATTTCATTTAATGTGTTTGCTTTTCTTTACCCCCTCCTCTTCTTCCTCTACTCTCCTCCTTCTTCATCTTCATTTAATAATAATTATAATTACCATTTAATGAGCATAGCCATTGTTCTAAGTGTTATCTAATTTTCCTTCATTCTACAAATACACACTGAATACTTCCAAAACATAAGAAGTATCCCAGAACTCCAGAGGTACTGCAATGAGGAAAGAACATCATTCCTTGGGGCTTATATTTTAGTTTTTATATTTCCTTGAGGAAACATAATGAAAATGTAAATCAACAAGATAACTACTTATTACATTAGTCCAAATGCCATCTTCTCACAGAGACCTTTCTTAACTTTTGAGTCATGAGTCTCTGTGAGAAGATGGCATTTGGTCTGATATGAAAATGAGTCATCCATTTAAGGATCTGGGGTCAAGACATTTCAAGTATTGGTTGGAAAGGAGTTTCTGACAATAGAGAATCAATGGAGGCTTCTTTGGTTAAAGTTCAATTAGAGAAGAGGACAATTACATGAAATAAGAATAAAGAGATGGCCAGGAACTTGATCATTCAGAAGACTCCACGCTAAGGTAAGGAGTATGGATTTTATTCTAAAACAACAAAACTCCTTTGAAGTTTGCTAAGCAGGTAAGTGATATGATCTGATTTGCATTTTAAAAATTTCCATCTACTATGAATAAGGTTCAGAATGAAATCAGGGAGACCTATTACGAGACCTTTGAATTAGTCCAGTGTGATAGTAGATATTAGATTGAATCAAGATGGTAGCCCTGAATATAGAAGCAAACTGAGAATTTGTTTTGAAAATAAAGCCACAGAATCTGATGCATTGCATGTAGAGAATGAAGGAAAACAAATGATCAATGATGAAATGTAGTCCTTCAGTTTGAAGAATTGGGTTTATTGTGGTTCATTTATTAAGTTGAGGGTAACTGAATGAACAACAAATGTTTTGTAATTGATTTTAGTTGAAAATCAATAACTCATTTTGACCAATTAACTTTTGGATATCTATGGCATATCCAAGTGGTCATGTCAAGACACCTGTAACACACGAATCTGAACTATGAGTATAGGTCTGGGGTTTAAATGTAAAAATTTGAAATCACTAAAATACAAAAGGCATTTAAAGCAATGATGTTATAATTGAATTACCTGTAAAGCCTTTGAAGCAGAGAAAATAAGTCAGGAAAAGAGAGAAAAAAGAATGAAAGGGAAGGATCCTAAGATTGAACTCTCCTAATGTGCCTGAAGAGACTGAAAGAAAAGAATCCTAAGATTGAGTCCTCAGCCACACACATCAAGACTCAAGATTGCACAAAGAAGGTGGATTTCTAAAAGGAGCCAGAGAAGCATCAGGGTACTTGTTAGATAGGAGAATATGGTGTCTCAGAATTGAGGAAAATGATTCAGGAGGGCCCTGTTGACTGGGTTGAAGTTTGCTAAGAAAGCAATATGGAGGTCATTGATGATATTGACAATATCTATTTTAATTGTGTTTCAACTGTAAAATATTGGAATAAATATACAAGAGAGTTTGAGAGGACAATGTAAACTCAATCCTTGTAACAAACTTAGATATTATTAGCATTTAACAGGTAAAAAAATTGAGACTCAGATTAAATATGTTAATGTCATATGAAATTGATAAAAGCCAGATTCAAACCAAGATCTCCCTGACATCAAAGATCACTGCCTTTAATCAATATATATCATAGATTTATATTTAGAGAGGAAAAGATTGATAATTTGAATAACTCAGTTTATTGCAGCAGTGCTGTTAATAATGTTCATTAATAGAAATCTTGAGTTATCTACTCCAGAAATAAAATGGATCTTTATCTTCAGGAATGGGTGTGATTCAAGGAGGTGTTAGCATTATCCAGTGTATCAATTTTATTTCACAAAAGGCAACTACTGCTGAGCTATATTCCCTACTTAGGTTGTAAGAGTAGGTTTGCCTGGTATTCTATTATTGCATTTGCCGTGTTACATTCATTTGAGCCTAACCAACAGGAACTTTCTTCTATGCTAGTACATTTTAGATAACATAAACTTCTGGTTTCTACAATTGATATTTAATGTTATATTTTTGGAGATGTGGCTATCTGCAAAATGCCATATGCAATTGAAACACTGATTACTAGCATCTTGATGTCAATGTTATGCACAAAATAGAAATAGTAGAGAATTGATGAAAGAAGTCTTCTCATCATTATAAATATCAATACATTATATAATATCATCAAGGGCTGTATGTTCACAAATTGTACTAATCACAGATTAGTATATGTTTTGAGATTCTTCACAGGACTTACCTGCAATATTAATTATGTCATGATGGTGGCATTACTCTAGTGTTTTAGGCCAAAACAATTCACTATCCTTAGAGTAGTCTTCCACTGAACATCTCAGATGATGGTATGTTATCGTTTTGGAAGTGTGGATGTGAAAGATCTCCATGACTCACATCTTTAGACTGATTGTATTGCACAGAAAATAGAATTTTAGATTGAACCTGGTTTTAATTTCAGTAAAGAGTGAGTATCCCTTGGAGAAGTATCCTGAGATAATCAAATCATATTTGCACCATGTATGGAACTTACATTAAAGCTGTGTCTTATAGGAAGTCCCATGTTTGTTTCAATTTTTTTAATTAAAATTGTGCTTTGGACACATAACCTAGATACATCTAGGTATACTGTGTGCATAAAAACATTGGCAAGATTGTATACCAAGTGGCCTGGATTTGATTTCTATATTGAAAAACAACTGTACTAAAATGTAGCACAGGGCAGACCACTTGATCCAACCTGCTAAAGGTCAAGTGGGGGTCATGGTAAATAATGTTGATTGAATGCCTATCATATGCTAACCCTGTGAAAAAGCCCTTCGTGTTAATCTAACACGTGTTAATCTAACATGACCACCACAAACAATATGTAAGTTCAGTATCACTATTTTAATTTTGCCTGTAGAGACCAAATAACTTGGATAAGGCTCTGACAGTTCATGGAAGAACTATGAACACTAAAATGTACATTGTATACATTTTCTTTGTCCATAACCTAGCTTGGTTTTGTTGGAAAACAAAATAACTGGCTAATAACAGTTGCACTCATCTGAAACTATCTAAATCCCAAATTGCAAAATTCACAATATTAAGATATATATCTACTTACATGTGTATGTAAATAAAAACTTCACTGTAATTATATCTTTTTTTTTTTTTTTTGAACCAGGGATTGAACTCAGGGACACTTGGACACTGAGCCACATCCCCAGCCCTATTTTGTATTTTATTTAGAGACAGGGTCTCACTGAATTGCTTAAGGCCTCGATAAGTTGCTGAGGCTGGCTTTGAACTCGCAGTCCTCCTGCCTCAGCCTCCCAAGTCGATTGGATTACAGGCGTGCGCCACCACGCCCGGCTTAATTATATCTTTTTAATATGACTTTTTTTTCTGATAATATAATGCATGCTTATTGCAGAAACTTTGGAAGCTTTTGAAGAAAATAATAATCAATAATGGCTCAGCACTTTCTTAATCAGATGCTATGCTATTTATCATTTGTTTAATGTTTGTGACAAGCAGAAGCATATGATACTATTTTTATTTCCTTTTTTACAAATGAAGAAAGAAATAGAGAAATTGAGTATCCTTCCTAAGTTGCCACATTTGTGTGAGATTCAGGATTCAGGCACTCTAATTCTAGCTTGAGAGCCTATACTTCTTACCACTATACAGCCAGTCATTATCTCATTATCCAAAGAAAACTACTATGAATATTTTCATCTCTTTCCTTTTACAGGCTCATTATACAAACATTGATGCCAGAATTGGTTTCTATTTTCCTACTACCAAAGCTGAATTAAAATAAAAAATCTTTCATAAAGCTCAAATTTTCTGAGCATATATATATATATCACAAAATGAGACTCCCTCAAATTTAAAAAAAAATAATACATTTTTCAAAAAGTGTATATTCTATTCTAGTATATTCTACATTTCTATCTTATGATCAGGGTGCCTGACATTTGTAAAAGGCAAAGGTTCATGAACCTGAATTTCCCAAGTTTGCAATCCCCTGCTCTTTTCTCCATATTTTTGTCATCCTGTAGAGATCCCAAGGCTTTCATTAGCCTTGTGCTGCCCCTCTGCTGATGCCTCACAAGCTTTTGCCTTTCAGGGCCATTCAACATGATATGCATTCTGACGGAAATCATAATCTCACTAACAAGAAACCCTGGTCAAATTGTTTCCCTAATGTAGGAGCCCAGATACCCATATTGGACTTTGTCTACAAAAATGCAACTTCGCTAACAGTTTGAAATCATAAATGAGTTTGAGTTGGTTTATCTATATTCACTAATATCAGACTCTATCCCTACTCAGAGCACCTGTAAGATGTGCTTTCAGTTTTATGTAGTGACTTTTTAATCTAAATTGAATTATTTCCCAGGGTAGAAGCTTATATACTTTTTTTGAGGTAGAATATTATGTCCCAAATTTCAGTGTCTTGTGCAGATACTAATGCCATTCTATCCACTGATTATCAATTGTGGTGCATATCTGAGTTTTTATGTATCTTGATGTCCAAGGAACTGGTAGTTCTAACTTTTCTACATGCATTCTATTCCCTCTACATTAGTCTTCTTGGTCTGCCATAGCAAAATGCCACAGTTTGGGTGGTTTGAACAATAAAAAATTGTGTCTCAAAATTCTGGAAGCTGGAAATCTAAAACCAATGAGATCTCTCTTCCTGGCTTGTGGAAAACTGCTTTCTTGTTGTGTATTCACATGGCAGAAAGAAAGAGAAAGAGGGAGGGGTGAGAGAGAAAAAGAGAGAACACATTTTGGTGTCTCTTTTAAGGATATTGGGTTCCATCCTTATGATCTCATTTAACCATAATTAACCTCCATATAGTCCCACCTCCTCTCATTTGAATCTGTCCCCCAAAGGTCATGTGAGGGAAACTTAATCCCTATATAACAGTGTTGACAAGTGCACCCTTCAAAAGGTGATTAGATTGTGAGGCTGTGCCTTCACAAATGGATTAATTAAGGTATTCCCAGAGGATTACCTTAGTTATCATGACTATTGATTCCTGATGAAAGGATGGATTTGGTGCCCACTTCCTTTCCCCTGTGTGCACATGTATGCACATGCTCATGTGCTCTCTTGATCTTCTGCCTTTGACATAGGATGACAAAAGCAAGAAGGACTTTGTCAGATCCAACTCCTCATTCTTGGACTCTATAGCCTCCAGGTCTATGAGAAATCTCTTCATAATGTCTCTTTTTTGTAAATAATCCAGTATCAAGTGTTCTGTTGTAGTAATGCAAAATGGAGTACAACACTGCCCCAAACCATTATCTTATGAGATTCTATACCCATGTGTTCCAGAATATGTTACTTAGGGCATTTTGCTCTGGTTTTCTCATCTTCACCTTGCCTATAACTTTTACTGATCTGAATGCTAAAGATTTCTATTTACTGAACACAGATATCTTTACAAGTAACCACTACTGATGTCTGCATCAGCATATTTATCTTCATGTCAAGAGTAAGTCCTGGTATCCATTAGAGTTTGTCAGTATAGTCATAACTCAAATATAACTACTTGATGTTGAGACACTCCACAACAGGCACATAAGACACTGACTGCCCTGAAAATTGTCCTTTCTTATGCTGCTGGTTCTGCTGTTGATTTTTCCACTTCTACTGACACTTGTATCAAAATTTATGGGTCCAGGAATGACACATCTTCCATGTTTACACATGTTCAGGGGCAGTTTACCTTTCTGCATTGGAGCCTGGATCATGAGAGGTAGAGTTCCCTGCCAAAATTTGAAAGGTCCATTTTCTTTTGTCCTACAGGATTATCTAGCCTCTCCTTACAGAAAAAGTGTTTTTCCCTCATCATGGTATGCTGTCACTTCCCTGAGTCACTACACAAACAGAAAATATTTTGTTGCTCTATGCTTAAGATTTGACTTTTTCTGCTTTGTTCAAGATCACTTTGTTATACACAAATATTTTACTACTTGTCTCCAATGGCTGCAGTCATCTACAGAAACATATCTAAGGCTTGGAAAAGAAGAAATGATAATATTAGTATAACATATCAATTAAATTTGTTCTACTAGTTTGATTCTTTCCCCTCAAATATCTTCCAGGACTGCAGTGAGTTGCAAAAAATGGTATCTGTTGAAGACTTCTTTACCTAGCCTGAGAAATCTGACTGCCCCAGAAACTCCTGTATAATCCTTAGAACTTACCCTATTTTCAGTTTAACCTTTGTAACACAGGTGTGGTCACTAACCACCAATGTAGCCTGATTCTTCGTGGTAGCTCATAGAGTGGGATTTTAAAATAGGAACCAAAATGAGAAGAAAAGAAAGCAGTATAGAACATAACCCACAGAAGCCAGAGATTTTCAACTTTGATATTTCAAAAGCTCAAAATGCTAATATTTTGCTTTAATAAAGTCCTTGTTTTTGATCAATTATAAAGAATGGTATTTCTTCATAGAAGTTATGAGGGAAGGGCTACTAAAATTCTTATTTAATACTATATAGATACTTTATGTTTGTTTTTATAAACTTGCCCACATTTCATATTAATATTTTAAAATAAATTTAATATTGCTGCTATTATTAAAGAAACTCATCCCCCATTATGCCTTCGATTAATTAACTGTTGATGTACATTAATGATAATAATTTTTGTAAATTATGTAATGTTGGTTTTAATGGGAATTTGGTTTTTGTTTCACCATTAAGTAAAATTTGGCGGTTTATTTTAGGTGTGGTAGAACACACCTATAATCCCAGTGACTAGGGAGACTGAGGCAGGAGGATCACAAGTTTGAGGCCAGCGTTAGCAACTCAGCAAGGCTCTGAGTAACTTAATGAGACACTGTCTCAATATAAAACGTGATAAGGACTGGGGATGTGGTTCAATGGTTAAGCACTCCTGGGTTCAATCTCCAGTACCCAATAATAATAATAATACACAATGAATACCATTTAATAAGCTTAGTATATATTGAGATCATCATATATGGCTTTGTATTAGACTGCTAAGTGGTATGCTACCAGCATACTTACTCCTAAATTTCACTTAAATTTTCTTAGCTAAAATTCAGCAAATGCCATTTTATTACTTCTTTGTGTTTATTTTCTATTTTTTAGCTATATTTAATTAAAGGACTGTTTTCATTTTTAAAATGAACTCAAATTTAACAATGCTATTGTTCCTCTTATTAATTTCTATTTTTATCTTTATTACTTTTCTGTTTTTCCTTTGATTTTTGTGTTTTTCTTCATTTTGCTAATTTAGTTGAACTCATAGTTTATTAATTTTTATTTTCCTTGCTTGATAATGAAAGTATTTATGTCCATGGTTTACCTCTAACTACAGTTTTGACCACATCTCATAACTTTTAATATTCCAAGGTCTCTCTTTATCTTTAATTCAGCAATTATAGACATTCTTTCTCTTGACCCTAAACATATAGAATAAGGTTTAGGAAAATCAGAAAAACTGGCACACTAGATTAGAAATTTTCAAATGGATAGGGAATGTTGGATATGATAGCAGGTTATGTGTAAATGAAAAGTGAGTTTTAGATGTCTCTGATAAGCCACATGAATCTCCCTCCAACAACATTGGCATTTTGTAATGATAAAGTTTCCATTAATAGTTTGAAATTATACATTTAAAATAATCTTTATTTGTGTTTGATGTAAAGACTCTGCAAAAGCCAAAGAAAAATTCCAAAGCCCTCTCCACCCTACCACCACCCCCAAAATTATATGTAATATGCATCACTTGATCTTTTACATTTGTATTATTCATCAGGGTTCTCTAGATGCTACTGAAATCCAGAGTATCATTAAAAATTATTGTTACAATTTATATTCCAATAAGCTAGAAAATCTTGAAGACATTGAAATTTCTAGAGACATATAACATACCCAAATTGAACCATGGGGATACAGAAAATCTAAAAAAATAAATATCATGTAATGTATTTGAAGATACCATCAAAATACTTCCAACAAAGAAAAGTCTAGGCTTAGACAAATACTCAGTTGAATTTTATCAAACCTTTAAAGAAGATCTAGCACCAATCCTCTTCAAATTATTTTATGAAAAATTAAAGGAATAATCATTACCAAATTCATTCTGTGAAACCAGTACCCCCCTGATACCAAAAATAGACAAAGCACGTCAAGAAAAGAAATCTTCAGGCCAATATCCTTGATGAACATAGCCACAAACATTATTTTATCATATTGGCCAACCATATACAAAAACATATTAAAAGATAGTGTACAATGATCAAGTGGGTTTCATTCAAGAGAAGCAAGGTTGATTCTACATATAGGAATCAAAAAATGTAATTCACCACATAAATAGTTTTGAGAACAATCTCAGTAGATGCAGCAAAAGCATTTAACAGTACAGCACCCTTTCATGTTGAAAACACTAGAGAAACTAGGGAAAGAATGAACTTACTTCAACATTGAAAAGGCTATATATGAAAAACAAAAAGCCTAAATCATACTAAATAGGTAAAAACTAAAAGCATTTTCACTAGAAACAGGTATAAGAAAGCATGTCTACTCTCAACCTACCAATTCAACACAGTCCTCAAACTCCAGCTAAAGCAATAGGAAAGAGAAGGAAATTAAGGGGATACAAATAGGAAAAGAAGAACTCAAATTATCGGTTTGCTGATTGCATGATTCCATATTTGAAAGACCTTCCCACATAAAACAACAACAACAAAAAAATACTCTGCCAGAAGATATCTAGACCTAATAAACAAGGAGCAGGATCCAAAAAAATAAATTAATCACTTTCCTATACTCCAATAACACACCTGCCAAAAAAGAAATTATGAACAGGAATCTAAAAATAATGCTTGGGAATTAATCTAAGATACAATGTCAAGGATGTCTACAAAAAAACTATAGAACACTGAAGAAAGAAATTGAAGAACATCTTAGAAGCTGGAAAGACTTCCCATGTTCTTGGATAGGCATAATAAATATTATTAAAATGGGAATACTACAAGAAGCATAATACTGATTCAATGCAATTTCCATCCAAATACTAATGACACTTTTCACAGAACTAGAAAAAACAATCCTAAAATTCATTTGGAAAAATAAGAGACACAGAATAGCCAATGCAATAAATGATGGTGGATGCATCACAACTTCAAACTAAAATATAATAGAGTTATGATAACAAAAAAGCATGATACTGGCACAAAAACAGACATGAAGACTAATGGACTAGAATAGAAGATAGCACATAAATCCACATAAATAAAATTATTTGGTAACAGACAAGGTTCCAAAAACATTTGTGGGACAAAGAATAACCTCTTCAACAAATGGTGCTGGGAAAACTGGGAATCTACATATAGAAGAATAAAATTTGACCTCTATTTCTCACTCTGTACAAAATTCAACTTAAAATGGATTAAAGACTTAGAAATTAGACCTGAAACTTTTACTTCTAGAAAAGAACATAGTGTCAACACTCCAACATGCTAGCACAGGAACAAGACTCCTAAAGCTTAAAAAAAAACCCAAATCAATAAGTATTATGCATCAAATTAAAAAGCATCTGCACAGCAAAGAAAACAGGAGCATGAAGTGAGAGTCTACAGAGTGGGAGAAAATCTTTGCCACTGTTCCTCAGATAGAGCATTAATATTCAGAATGTATAGAGAACTCAAAAACTTTACACACAAAAAGCCCCACATAACCAAATTAATGAATGAACAAAAGAAATAAACACTTTTCAAAACAAGAAATACAAATGTCCAACAAAGACATGAAAAAATGCTCAACATCTCTAGCAATCTGTAAAATACAAATCAAAACTACATTGAGATTTCATCTCACTCCAGTCAAAATGGCAATTATCAAGAATACAAATAATAATAGATGTTAGGTTGTGGGGAAGAGCACATTCACACATTGTTGGTGAGACTTAAAATTAGTGCAACCACTATAAAAAGCAGTATGGACCTTTCTCAAAAACCTAGGAATGGAACCACCGTATGATTCAACTGTCCCATCCTTTGTTATATATCCAATATGTCTGAAACCAACATACAATAGGGCTACAGAAACATCAATGTTTATAGCAGCACAGTTCACAGTAGCCAAGCTATGGAACCAACCAAAGTGCCCATCAGCAGATGAATGGATAAAGTAAATGTGGTATATGTACATGATGGAATATTACTCATACTTAAAGAAGAATGAAATTATGGCATTTACTGATAAATGAATGGAATTGGAGACTATCATGCTAAGTGAAATAAGCCAGACATATAAAGGTAATGATCAAATGTTTCCTCTGATATGCTATACCTAGTCCAATATAATAAGGGGCGGACAGTGAAAGAGAGAGAAAGGAAAAGGGAGATTCCATAAAAATAGAAGAAACATCCATGGACTAGTTGAAGGGGTTGGGAGAGAGGGAGAAAAATCAGCATAAAGGAAGAACAGCAGAGTGAATCTAACCTTACTTTCCTATGTACATATATGAATATATCACAGTGAATCTCTATTTATATCCACAAGACACTAACAAGAACAACAAAAAAGATAAAAGTAAATTGCAGAAAGACCAGTAGTGTAGAGGGAAAGGAACAGGGGGAAGGGGAAGAGGAGGGAAAGGGTAAAGATGGAACTAAATTAGAGCAAATTATATTTCATGTTTTTATAATTTTGTCAAAAGGAATCCTAATGTTATGTGTAACTAAAAAGAATTAAAAAAAGAAGAATTGAGCTTGCATCCACTGTGGTTGCATGCTCCTGCTTTTTGCTCCATCTGCTCCAGCCTACCAGACACTGACACTCACCTTCAGGGAAGGTCACCCACCTCAGTTTGTTAACCTACATGCCAATAATCTCTGGAAACACTCTCATAGACACCCAGAAGTCTCTTAAACCTAGGCATCTATCAGTCCAATCAAGAAGATAATCCATATTAACCATCATGATATATAAACATCGTTTAAAGAAAATGTAACTTATCCTTTTAACTTAAGACTATTTATATCAACATTCTTGTTATTAAATATTTCTCTACATAATTTACTTTAAGTCCATATTATAGTAATTTTGGAAACCACAATTTGTCTAATTTATAATTATTTTAGACAATTTTTCACTTTTGCTGATGTGAATGATACCTATTATCCTGATACATAAATCTTTTTGTTCATTTCATTATTTACTTAGGATCAACTACTGCAATTGGAAACTTAAAAAGATATTGTTATAAATTTGCAAGTTGGTCTTTAGGAATAGAAGACTGATTTACATTCCCATCAGTTTTCATAAACTTCTCCTTTTCTGCATAATACTTTTAAATCTGAGTGTTTTTATCAAAACTGCTATTGTTTGCATTTAATCCTTGCCCAGCTGACAATCAAAAACCAATATTGTACTTTTCTTTTCATTTTGATTCAAAATTCCTTTTTAAAAAATTTCTTTTGGGAGTACTGGGGATTGAACTTGGGGGCACTTGACCACTAAGGCTTGTCCCAGCCCTATTTTTTTATTTTATTTAGAGACAGGGTCTCACTGAGTTGCTTGGCACCTAGCTAAGTTGCTGAGGCTGGCTTTGAATTCACAATCCTCCTGCCTCAGCCTCCTGAGCCACTGGGATTACAGGTGAGCACCATCCTGACCAGGTCAAAATTCCGTTTAAGATTGATTTGAATTCATAGACCTTAACTGTTTACACTTTCATTGATTTTAGTTTCATACACTTAGTCCTCTTTTGATATTGATTTATAGCTACATTATACCTAATATTATTAAAGTATATTGAAAACATTTGTACAATTTAATGGTTTACATTATTTTCATTTTATAAAAATTAGTGCATCCTGATTATATTAATACATGTCTATCATCACTCCCATTACTTCTCACTCTTACCTTCAATTTCCTTTTTCTTGATAGTTTCTCTTCTGCTTTCCTATTGACTTTTTTGCTGTTGTTGCTCTTCTAGATTCCACATAAGAAGAAATCCTGCAATATTTGTCATTCTGAATCTGACTTATTTCACTCAAAATTATGATATACCATTCCATTCATTTTCCTGTAAATTATATGATTTTATTCTTTGTGAATAAATTTTACATTATTCTGTTTATGTATCACATTTTCTTCATTCATTCGTTCATTGACAGATGACTTGGCTGATGCCATGACTTTGCTATTGCTATTAAAAACTGGGCCATGACAAACATGGGTATGCAGATATCTTCAGATCATGCTGACTTAATTCCTTTTGGTGTATATTGGGGAGTGGACTAGCTGGATCATATGGTCAATCTATTTTTAGTTATTGGAGGAACTTCTGCACTGATTTCCATAGTGGTTATACTAAAGTACATTCCCATCATCAGTGAATAAGGGTTTTTTTTTTTTTTTTTTCCCCGAATCTTCCCCAGCATCTGTGGATTTTTTGCTTTGTTTTGTTTTGTTTTGATCATCATTCTGACTAGGGTAAGATGGAATCACAATGTAATTTGACTTGCATTTCTCTGATGCCTAAACACTTTCCATAGAGTTATTGGCTATTTGCAGTTTTTTTCTGAAACATGTCGAGTTCATATGCCCATTTATTTAAAGAGTTATTTTTTATGGCGTTGCCCTTTTTTTGAATTCTTTATGCATTCTGGATATTAATCCTCCTTCAGAACGGATGTGATCCTACAATATGTACAATAAGAAAAATGAGAAATCACACTCCATTTATGTATGATGTATCAAAATGTACAAATGCATTCTGTCATGTACAACTAACCAGAACAAATAAAAATTAATTAAAAAAAGAACAGTAGCTAGCAAAGATTTTCTCCCATTCTCCCAATTTAGACTGCCCCTTTACTATGTTAACTGTTTCCTCTGCTATGCAGAAACTTTTGAATTGGATGCAATTCCACGTGTTTATTTTTGTTATTATTTCTTTTTTTTTTTTACTTTATTAAAATACTGAGTTTATTTCACATGTATATTTTTGTCTCCCCACCATTTCCATGTCTGACCACCACTACTACTATGTCCTATCATAACATTCCATACATACTTAAAAACCAAGCAAAGGATGGAGTTCCATCTTTAAAAACTAAACAGGCATTTTGGACAACACATTCTTGGCAATGGAACCTGGACAACATTTATCAAACACGGTAGGGAAAATTCTCACTTTGCATTATAAAAAGGACAGCCAGATATCAACTGCTACAGAAATGAAATAAGACGGAAATTCTTAACAAACTGTTTAAACTATTTTCTTAAAGAGACTTCCTCCACTGCCAGAGATCTTGAATAGCCTCCTGGTCAGTCATCCGGAAGCAATTCTTCACATAATTGACGAACTTGGCTTCCACTTTGGGAAGAGAACCACCTTTCTCTATACTTGCTTGCATTTTTGCTTTAATGTCTTCTACAGAACTAGGTCCTTTTGGTGTTTTAGGAGTTTTTTCCTGTTTTTTGAAGGATTCTTGACCTTTTGATCTTGGTGTTGATGGTTTTGAGTCTTTTCCATTCTGGTTTGATTTTTGTGCGTTTTTGGCTGGAGTATCTCGAACAGATTTCTTCACTGGAGCTTTTTCTTCAGCTTCCTCATCATCAAAATCATCATCATCATCATCTTCATCATCATCGTCATCATCCTCGTCATCGTCATCATCTTCATCAGCAGCAAATTTTACTTTTTTCTGGGGAACCTTGCTACCACCTCCCGGAGCAGATCGCTTTCCAGATACACTTAAGAGTTTTACATCCTCCTCCTCTTCATCCTCTGACTCTGCATCTTCCTCCACAGCTACTAAGTGCTGCCCACTAATATGCACAGGCCCTGAACCACACTTCAACCTTAAGACCACAGGTGGTGTGATTTCAAAGCCCCCAAGGGAAACTGTTGGCTGTACAGACATTTTCAATGTTGCCAGTGTTACTTTAATTGGACTGCCTTCATAATTCATTGCCTCTGCTTCAACAATGTGTAATTCATCCTTTGCACCAGCCCCTAAACTGACCGTTCTTAAGGATAACTGTTGTTCATTTTCATCATTATCCACCTTAAAGTGGTAATCTTTGTCAGCCTTTAGTTCACAACCGAAAAGATAGTTCTGGGGCCTCAGGGGGCTCATGTCCATGTCCATCGAATCTTCCATGGGGTGGTAGCACGCACTTAGGTGGGAGAGAAGGCGGACGGAAAATAGGCGACTGCCCTAGACAAGAGACGCGCAGGACGGAATCACGCCAGGGACTTGTTATTATTTCTGTAGTATTAGAGCCCTATTCACGAAGTCATTGCCTCTGCCTATATGTTGAAATGTTTCCCTATTATTCTGCCAGTTTCAAAGTTTCTTATCTTACATTTATGATTCTGACAAAATTTGAATTCATTTTTTAAATTTTTATTGTTTCTTCTTAGGTATACATGACAATACAATCCATTTTGAGAAAATTTCACAAGCATAGGATCTATTTTATTCTAATTAGGACCTCAATTCTTGTGGGAGGGCATGATGGTGAGGTTCACTTATGTAATTTCATATGTGTACATAAGAAAATTATGTCAGATTTATTTACTGTCTTTCCTATTCTTTCCCCACTCCCTTCCTTTCTTTCCCTTTTGTCTAATCTACTGAGCATCTATTTTTTCCCTCCTCACCTTGTTTTACATTAGCATCCACATGTCACAAAAAATATTCAAACTTTGGCTTATTTCAGTTAGCATAATTGTCACCAGATCCATTCATTTACTGGCAAATGTCATAAAGTCATTCTCCTTAATGGCTGAATAGTACTCGACTGTGTATATATATCACATTTTCTTTTTTCATTTTCTTGTTGAATGGCACCTAGTTTGGCTCCATAGCTTAGCTCTTGTGAATTGAGTGGCTATAAACATCAATGTGGTTGCATCACTACAGTAAGCTGATTTTCAATCCTTTGGATTTATACCAAGGAGTGGGATAGCTGGGTCAAATGGTGAAATGGTAGTTCCATTCCTAGGTCTTTTGTGTGTGTGGTGCTGGGGATTAAACCTAAGACCATGTGCATCGATTCTTAGTTTTTAGAGTAATCTCCATAATGCTTTCTAGAGTGGTGTCACCATTTTGTAGTCCTACCAGCAATGTATGAGTGTAACTTATGCTTGCTAACATTTATTGTTACCCGTATTGATAATTGACATACTGATTTATTCTAATACCATGCCAGTTTTGTTACTATTACCTCTTCAGCATATTTTGAAATTAAGTATTATGATGTATCTTTTCGCTCAGGATTTCTTTTGCTATTCTAGGTCTTTTATTTTTCCATATGAATTCTAAAATTGTTTTTGTACTTCTGTAAAGAATATTGTTGGTATTTTGATGAGGATTGCATTAACTCTGTAGATCACTTTCTGTACTTTGACCATTTTAACAATATTAAATCTACCTATGAACCTAAGAGGTCATTCCATCTTCTTAATTTCTTTTTTTTTCAGTGTTTTATAATTTTACTTAGAGTTCTTTCACCCTTTGGTTATTCACACATATTTTTTGTAAGTATTGGGAAAGAATTGTTTTTCTGATCTCTTTCTCAGTGGATTCATTATTGCTGTATGGAAAATCTGTTGACTTTGTGTGTGTGTTGACTTTGTATCCTGTTACTTTGCTGAATTTGCTTATCATATCTTCTAGTCTTCTGGTGGAACATTTTGGGTCTTCTAAAAACAGAATTTTATCATCTGCAATTAGGTATAATTTGACTTATTCCTTTCCTATTTGCATTCCCCTTATTTCTTTCTCTTGCCTAATTGTTCTGACTAGCATTTCAAGTACTCAATATAGAATAAGAGTGATGAGGGATAGAATGATTTTCTCACTTTTAATTTTATCATGAAGGGATGTTGAATTTTATCAAAGACTTTTAGTAAGGAAAGAAATAATGAATGTCAGAGGTGAAATTAATGAAATAGAGGTAAAAATAACAACACAATGGAATACTG
This sequence comes from Glaucomys volans, assembly GCA_020662805.1. Lineage (NCBI taxonomy): Eukaryota > Metazoa > Chordata > Mammalia > Rodentia > Sciuridae > Glaucomys > Glaucomys volans. The sequence continues at coordinate 350,468 of JAJEJO010004084.1, read as the reverse complement.
AAACAGAGAGTGGATTCTTTAAAAAGAAAAACAAGGTTGATAAATCCTTAGGCAATCTAATCAAAAAAGAGAGTTAAAACAAATTTATAAAATCATAGGCAAAAAAAGGGATACTACAGCCGATACCCCTGGATCATTAAGAATTATTTTGAAAACTTATGTTCAACTTAATTGGAAAAATCTGCAAGAGATGCACAAACTTCCTAGAGACATATGATCGACAAAATAAAGAGGATATAGAAAAATTAAATAAATCAACAACAAGCAAGGAGATTAAAGCAGTAGTAAAAAGTTTCACAACAAAGAAATGCTTAGGACAGGACAGATTCATTGCTGAAATATTCCAGACCTTTAAATAAGAATTGATATGGCCAAAAGCCTGTAATCCCAGGGGCTTGAGGTAGGAGGATCATGAATTGAAAGCCAGCCTCAGCAAAAACAAGGCTCTAAACAACTCAGTGAGACTCAGTCTCTAAATAAAATACAAAATAGGGCTAGGGATGTGGCTCAGTGGTTGAGTAGCCCTGAGTTCAAATCCCAGTATCCACCCCAGCAAAAAAGAACTGATACTAATTCCTCTCAAACTATATCACAAATAGAAAGTGAAGGCATACTTCCAAACTCCTGAAGTCAGTATCACCCCAATACCAGAAACTAAAAACAGGAGGAAGATTGCAAATTAGAAAAAGGATGCCTCTCCAGAATTTTCTTAGTTTAAGATTTATTATTTTTAATGAGTTAAGCTATGAAAAATAAAAAGGGCCACAACCTTTATTTAAAAGTATGTAAAGGCAATATAAAATGTACAGGTAGCACATGGTGCCAATTTTATTTGCAGATATAGTACTCCAACTCAAGTTTACAAGTTATACCTTTTCCACTGCCTTAGCTAAATCTTGAACTAGTGCAGAAATCAGCTGTGCTAGAATGCTGATCTTTGCATGCTTAGATGTGGCATATTTGTTTTTGACATTCATATATTTTGTAAGCCCATGATTTACCATGACTATATCCTTAGCCAGATGCTACATAGCAGGTGCTCCCATATATGACAGGTAATGCTGTAGACTTGGTTTCCATTCACCATTGTCAAGTACTTTCAGTGCTAAGCAAAAAGTTCCTGCTGCAATTTGACAAGAAGGAAAGTGCATCATATTGTAGTCCCACATACTTAGTTCCACCAGGTATTTAGCCAAAGTATGTTGCTCAACATCAATCTGTGAAGGAAGTACAGTAGTAGTGGGCAACCCAGACCAAAGTTTAAAACTATTAGAATCTTCATTTCCATCTGTCTGATTTGTTGCTTATTGTGTGTTGTTAGTCACAAAAGCAAAGTCTCAAATTTCTCATATTTGCTTGCAATAAACATGGCAGTGACACCAACCAGCTGCAGCATCTTCTTGGGTACACGATTACCCTTCATGAACTGATCAATAATGGAAACAGTCATATACATGGTCTTCTGCAGCAACCTTAATTTAATTTGAACCTGTACTAGCCAGTCAGTTATGATGGTTCTCATGTTTCCAGTGGACTTTCTGACCTGTAGGTATTTTGGTCTCACTAATTGTTCTTTTTCAAGTTGTCTCAGATAAGCATAGACATCCTTTACATATTCACTACAAAGATTTGAATCTGCTCCATTTTTTGCATCCACAGCATTCACTGCACAAATTACATCAAAGAAAGCCTGATAGAGATATTCTTCTGCAGAAGCACATCCAGATGTTTCCATTGGGCTTGGAGAGGGAGAATCAACCAAAATAAGTTCAGGCAAAAGTTTTTCTTCCTTGACAGGCTCAGGTTCAGGTTTAGGTTCAGGCTCTGGCACACACACAGGTGCCTTTCCCAGAGGTTTTGATACTTCTCAGCAATAATTTTTTCAGTAGCTGATGGTTTTGCTTCCTTTTTCAGAAGCACTCTGGCCTGCAGCTGTTCACGAACTTTATTACCAATGTCTTCAAGAGCTGTTCTTGGTCTCAGCCCAGGCTTGGAGGCTGCAGCAGTGGCCACAGGCACACGTTTTGCACCTGCCATACTGATTTTGGCCTTATTTTTAGCATTAATTTTCATGTTCCTGGTGATTCAGAGTGCCATGGCTTTCTCTTCATCTGGCAGTAGCTCAGTTGCCAGAAGCAGGAACAGGAACACCAGAGACTTGGATTCAGTTTAAGATTTAAAAAGCAAGAAGACTGCTCTTCACTAACATGGGTGACTGAGGAAATGCACTAAATTCTAACATTGTGCAGTGAAAAATATCAGAAAGACATAGGAATTCAGCAACTTTGAACAGAAATGCAAGAAATAATACCATAGAGATGTACCAACTTAACTGGTGGCAGTGTCAGCATGGCCAATCCATTGCTGAGAGGAGAGAGAGTGCAAACAGAGAAAGAGGAAAGCCAGCAAACAAAATTGGCTTTGGGGGAACCTGTGGAACAGAGAGGGAGGGTGATCTTAACTGACTCAGAGATGATGGGGTAAGTTGTAGAGTAAAAAGTGATTTAAAGTGATCAAAATCCATTCGCTAACAGTTGGAGAGTCTAGAAGAAACCAGAGATGCAGTCTTGGGAACCAGTTTTAAATAGCCATGTTGCAGTGAGCAGAGGCAGGAGATTGGGAACTCATGAGGAAAGTTGGCAGCCTGAATCTATTATGGGTTCCAGAGTGTGCCTGGTCCAGTGTGATTGGAACGGAAACAAAGAACACTATGCCTACGGTGAACTTGGCCTTGAAAACTGGGAAGAAAGAACCTCCTTTGTTGCTGTTGTCCTATTCTACCAATGGGAAAGACATCAGTAACCATTCAGACAGGTGCATCTGCAGTCCAGGTCGGTTCTGGGGTAACCCACATCCGTAGTGGTACAACACATGTGAAGCCTGTGGTAGTTTAATCTCCTCTAAAAATGGAATTTCAGGAATCCTCTGAGACCCAGATAATTCAGCAGAGATCAGCATCTCCCCAGCATGAGGGGGTGTGGATTAATTTTCAAATACTCACTAACAGAGTTCCAAAGGTTAGCCAAGAATAAATTGTAATTGCAGAAACTTCCAATTTAGAGCTCTGCCATGGCCCCACTATGGGAATTCATTATTTGTTAACACTCCCCAGTCTAGTTCATCCTATTCTGGGGAACAGGAAGCTGAGAGCTATTACAATCAGTTTTGGCTCCTGGCCACAGTGGCTGGCAGCTTGGTGATGAACACAAAGGTGTGGACCTTAACAACATGCATCCTTGACCTGAGGTTTACAGAGCTTAAAAATAAATACAAAGAGGGGTACAACAGTGCAAGTAATGAAAATCCATTCTTGCCCACAGTTTTGACCACCTCAACCGAAATAAGTGCTGTATTTCTTTTCAAGAATTTTTTATGCCCACTTATGATTCTGTTATAATTTTGATTCATTGTACACAAATGGGGGACAGCTGTTGTTTCTCTGGTTGTACACGAAGTAGAGTCACACCGTTTGTGTAATCATACATGTACATACAGTAATAATGTTTGTCTCATACTGATTTTTATTCCCCCCACTCCTCTTTTTCCTCTATGCAATCCATCCTTCCTCCTTTCTTGCCACCCCCGTAGCCCTGTTATGTGTCAATATCCACTTATGAGAGAAATCATTTGGCCTTTGGTTTTTTGGGATTGGCTTATCTCACTTACCATGATATTCTCCAACTGCATTCATTTACCTGCAAATGCCATAATTTTATTCTTCATTATGGCTGGATAATATTCCGTTTTGAATATATAGCACAGTTTCTTTAACCACTCATCTCTTGAAGGGCATCTAGGTTGGTTCCACCATCTAGCTATTGTGAATTAGGCAGCTATGAACATGGATGTGGCTGCATCACTGTAGCATGCTGATTTTAAGTACTTTGGGTATAGGCCAAGGAGTGGGATAGCTGGGTCAAATGGTGGATCCATTCCAAGTTTTCTAAAGAATCTCCACACTGTTTTCCAGAGTGGCTGCACCAACTTGCACTCCCACCAGCAATGTATGAGTGTACCCTTTTCCCCACATCCTTGCCAACACGTGTTGTTGCCTGTATTCTTAATAAAAGACATTCTACTTGGGGTGAGATGATATCTTAGGGTAGTTTTGAATTGCATTTCTCTTATTATTACAGATGTTGAACATTTTTCATATATCTGTTGATTGCTTGTAGATCTTCTCCTATGAAGTGTCTACTCATTTACTTAGCCCATTTATTGATTGGGTTATTTGTATTTGTGGTGTAAAGTTTTTTGAGTTCTTTGTATATTCTGGAGATTAGTGCTCTATCTGAAGTGTGTGTGGCAAAGATTTTCTCCCACTCTGTAGGCTCTTTCTTCACATTGCTGATTGTTTCCTTTGCTGAGAAAAAGCTTTTTAGTTTGAATCTATCCCATTTATCGATTCCTGCTTTTATTTCTTGTATTTTGGGAGTCATGTTAAAGAAGTCTGGTCCTAAGCTGAGATGATAAAGATTTGGACCTACTTTTGCTTCTCTTAGGTGCAGGATCTATGGTCTAATTCCTAGGTCCTTGACCCATTTGATCCATTTCAACTTGAGTTTTGTGAAGGGTGAGAGGTAAGAATTCAGTTTCATTTTTCTCCATATGAATTTCCAGTTTTCCCTGCACCATTTGTTGAAGAGGCTATCTTCTCTCCATTGTAAGTTTTTGGCACGTTTGTTTAGCATGAGAAAACTGTATTTATGTGGGTTTGTCTCTGTGTCCTCTATTCTTTCTACCTGTCTATTTTGGTGCCAATATAACATGCAATTTTTGTTACTATTGCTCTGTAATATAGTTGAAGTTCTGGTATTATGATACCACCTGCTTTGCTCTTCTTGCTAAGGATTGCTTTAGCTATTCTGGGTCTCTTATTTCTCCAAATGAATTTCATGATTGCTTGCTCTATTTCTATGAGGTTCATCATTGGGATTTTATTTGGAATTATATTGAATTTATATAGCACTTTTAGTAGTATGGCCATTTTGATGATATTCTGCCTATCCAAGAACATGGGAGATCTTTCCATCTTCTAAGACTTTCTTTAATTTCTTTCTTTAGTGTTCTATAGTTCTCATTGTAGTGGTCTTTCTCCTCTTTTGTTAGATTAATTCCCAAGTATTTTATTTTATTTTTTGAGGCTACTGTGAATGGGGTAGTTTTCCTAATTTCTCTTTCAAAGGATTCATCACTTATGAATAAAAATGCATTAGATTTATGAGTGTTGATTTTATGTCCTGCTACTTCAGTGAATTCATTTATGAGTTCTATAAGTTTTCTGGTGAAATTGGCTCCTCTAAATACAGAATCATGTCATTGAAAAATAGAGATAGTTTGAGTTCTTCTTTTTCTATTTATATCCCTTTCATTTCTTTGGTCTGTCTAACTGCTCTGGCTAGAGGTTCAAGGATGATGTTGAATAGAAGTGGTGAAAGAGGGCATCCCTGCCTTGTTCCAACTTTTAGGGGGAACCCTTTCAATTTTTCTCCATTTAGAATGATTCTGGCCATGGGCTTAGCATAGATAGCCTTTACATTGTTGAGGTATGTTCCTACTATCCTTATTTTTTCTAGTGTTTTGAACATAAAGGGGTGCTGTACTTTATCAAATACTTGTTCTACATCTATTGAAATAATCATGTTATTCTTAACTTTAAGTCTGTTGATGTTGTGAATTACATTTATAGATTTCCAGATGTTGAACCAACCTTGCATCCCTGGGATGAAACCCACTTGATCATGGTGGACTATCTTTTTAATATGTTTTCATATGTGATTTGCTAAAATTTTGTTAAGAATTCTTGCATCTATGTTCATTAGGGATATCTGAAGTTTTCTTTCCTCAATGTGTCTGTATCTGGTTTTGTTATCAGGGTGATATTAGCTTCATAGAATGATTTTGGAAGGGTTCTATCCTCTTCTATTTGATGGAATACTTTGAGGAGTATTGGAATGAGTTCTTCTTTGAAGGTCTTATAGACCTTGGCTGAGAATCTGTCTGGACCAGGACTTTTCTTGGTTGGTAGGTTTTTGATGACTTCTTATATTTCATTGCTTGAAATTGATCAATTTAAATTGGGTATATCCTCCAGATTCAGTTTGGATAGATTATATGTCTCAAGAAATTTGTCAATGTCTTTGAGATTTTCTATTTTGTTGGAGTATTGATTTTTAAAATAGCTTCCAATTATGTTTTCTATTTCAATAGTGTCTGTTGTGATATTTTCTTTTTCATCACAAATTTTAGTAATTTATGATTTCTCTCTCCCTCTCTTTTTTAGTGTGGCTAAGGGTTTATCAATTTTGTTTATTTTTTCAAAGAACCAACTTTTTGTTTTGTTGATTTTTTGAATTGTTTCTTCTGTTATTAATTTCAGATTTTAATTATTTCCTGTCTTCTACTACTTTTGATGTTGATCTGTTCTTCTTTTTCTATGGCATTGAGATGTAATGTCATATCATTTAGTTGTTGACTTTTTATTCTTTTCTTGAATGTGCTCCATGCAATGAATTTTCCTCTTAGTACTGCTTTCATAGTGTCCCAAAGATTTTGATATGTTGTATCTTTGTTCTCAATTACCTCTAAGAATTTTTTTTTATTTCCCCCCTAATGTCTTCTTTTATTCATGCATCATTCAACAGCATATTATTTAATCTCTAGGTGTTGGAGCAGTTTCTGGTTTTTATTTTATCATTGTTTTCTAATTTCATTCCATTATGATCTGATAGAGTACAAGGTAGTATCTCTATTTTTTTTATATTTGCTGAGTTGCTTTGTGGCATAACATATGGTCTCTTTTAGAGAGAAGAAAGTGTATTCACTCATTGATGGATGGAATAGTCTATATATGTCTATTAAGTCAAAATTTTTTATTATGTTATTGAGTTCTATGGTTTCTTTGTTCAATTTTTGTTTGGAATATCTGTCCAATGGTGAGAGGGGTGTGTTAAAGTCACCTAGAATTACTGTGTTGTAGTCTATTTGGTTCCTGGAATTGAGAAGGATTTGTTTAACATACATGGATGAGCCATTGTTTGGGGCATAAACATTTATGATTGTTATGTCTTGCTGATTTATGCTTCCCTTAAGCAGTATGAAATGACCTTCTTTATCCCTACTGACTAATTTTGGCTTGAAGTCCACTTTATCTGATATGAGGATGGAACCCCCTGCTTTTTAACTGAATCCATGTGTATGGTATATTTTTTCCCATTCTTTCACCTTTAGTCTGTGGGTATCTTTTTCTATGGATGAGTCTCTTGAAGGCAGCATATTGTTGGGTCTTTCTTAATCCACTCTGCCAGTCTATGTCTTTTGATTAATGAATTTAGGCCATTAATTTTCAGGGTTATTAGTGAGGTATGACTCATATTCCTGGTCATTTTGGCTCATTTTTGGTCTTTAACTTGACTCGGTTTCTCCTTTGATTGGCTTTTCCTTTAGGGTAGTTACTCCCTTTTGCTGACTTTTATTCTTGTTTTTCATTTCCTCCTCATGGAATATTTTGCTGAGACTGTTCTGTAGTGCAGGCTTTCCATTTTTAAGTTCTTTTAACTTTTGTTTATTGTGGAAGGATTTTATTTTGTCATCAAATCTGAAGGTCAGTTTTGCTGGGTTTAAGATTCTTTGTTGGCATCCTTTTTCTTTCTGATCTTGAAATATGTTATTCCCGGCCCTTCTGGGTTTTAGGATCTGGGCTAGGAAATCTGCTGATATCCATGTTGGTTTCCCCCTGTATGTAATCTGATGCTTTTCTCTGGCAGCATTTAAAAGTGTATCTTTATTTTTTGTGTTGGGAATTTTTATTATAATGTGACTTGGTGTGGATCTGTTGTAATTTTGTACATTTTGTGTCAAGTAAGCTTCCTGCGTTTGATTTTCCATTTCATTCTTTAGATTTGGGAAATTTTCTGATATTGCTTCATTGCATAGATTATTCATTCCTTTGGTTTGTATCTCTGTGCCTTCCTCAATCCCAATAATTCTTAAATTTGGTCTTTTCATGATATCCATAATTCTTGGAAGTTCTGTTTGTGATTTCTTACCATCTTCTCTGTTTGGTCAACTTTGTTTTCAAAATTAAATATTTTTTCTTTGTTGTCTCAAGTTCTGTCTTCCAAGTGACCTAGCCTGTTGGCTATGCTTTCTAGTCTGTTGGTTATGCTTTCTATTGTGTTCTTGATTTGGTTTATTTTTCCCTTCATTTTAAGGATTTCTGTTTGTTTTATTTCAAAATCTCTATCTCTTCATTGAAATGATCTTTTGCTTCCTGCATTTTTTTAAACTGTTGATTGATGTGATCATTCACTGCCTGCATTTACTCTCTAATCTCATTGCATGCTTCTTGGATCATTTTAATTAGGTACATTCTGAACTCCCTTTCTGACATTTCTTCTGCCATGTTGTCATTGGATTCTATTAGTATAGCACCTGGGTTTGTTTGGGACACTTCCTTCCCTTGTTTTTCATGTTGTTCTTGTATCTTCCCCTCTAGTAGTGCAAATCTGAGGTATTGCAGTTTTCCCCCTATAGACTTATAGTGTCCCTGCAGGTTTTCAATACCTCACCTTGAAGTAAGAGATCAATATTAGCAGTACAGCATACAAACAGTATGCATCCTTAACCCAAATAGTCCCTATTAAGATAGTAACCATATTGTCTTAATAAAAAGAGATGATGAGTTTCATTATTATCTATAGTACAACCAATAGTTTTGCAATAAGGACCACAATTTCTTGTGGTGGAAAAGAGGATGATGAGAGATGTAGGATATAACATTATTGAGATAAGAAGTGAGTCTATAGAGGTACTATGTCATAAGAATAGTGAAAGCGGATTTAAAAGAAATTGGTTGTTAGCATGAGAAAGGGAGAGAGAATCTCCAAGGAAACAGATAGATAAGAGGAACATATAGAAAGTGAGAAAAATATTAATAAAAGAAAAGTAGGAATAATAGTAGGTATATTAGGAATAATCATAATAATACTATTAATAAAAAATTCTACAATAAAACTATACTGTAGTGTTCAAACCTCCTAGTCTTCAGTAGCCTGATGCCTGAGAGTAACTTGATAATGAGGTGTCCCAAGAAGGGTGCTGCCCCACTAGTAATGGTGACCTCCAGGTTAGGAATAATCCATGCTAGCAGGCAGAGGGAACCCCATGTGTGGATAGATGGTCAGCTGTAGCACTGGTGCTAGACTGTGTCGGTGTTGGAGATTGCAGGCTGGAATGTGTTTGGGGCTGCAGACAGTGGACTGGGGTCAGGTCTCAGTGAAGGAGATGTGCATGGGCACTGGGCCAGATCCGAGTTCCACATATTTTTTATAAATTTTAATTTGAAGTTAACTTTCTAATACTTTTTAATTTTTTTTTTTTCTTTTTTATTGATAATACTTTTTAATTTTTAAAAGTTATTTATTGGGGCTGAGGTTGTGGCTCAGTGGTAGAGCATTTGCCTTGCATGTGTGAGGCACTGGGTTTGATTCTCAGCAGCACATAAAAAAATAAAGGCATTGTCCCCATCTATAACTAAAAAATATTTTTTAAAAAAAGTTATTTGTTTTTTCCATTCTGCATAGTTGTGTGTATGTGAGTGTATTTTCTCACTGCATGAAGAGGTTTGAATATATATATATCTGTATATATTATGCATACATATGTACACACATATACATATAAATTGTCTTTCATTATCCTTGCTTTCTTCTTCACCTGTTCAATATTTAGCATTAATATTGGGGGGATAAATTTTACATGAGTTTGAGTTTTTTTAATTTTATATTTGTTTGTACCTTGCTTTATTGTTCCTCTTATTACCCTTTCTTCCCTCTCTTCTCCTGCTAATGGCTATATTTTTCTGTTTCCTTTTTCTCTTTTTGTTTTATTATATTTGGTTATTTGTTACTCTTCCTTTACAATGATCATTTGCTACCCATTTCCTTCTTCCTCTCTGTTTACTTTTTAAGTATTTCAAACGTTCTCTTGTCTTCCTACCCTATTTTCTCTTCACTTAAGAAACCATTATTTGGGTTGGGGTTGTAGCTCAGTGGTAGAGTACTTTTCTTGCATGTCAAGAGTGCTGGGTTCCATTCTCTGTACCACATTAAAAAATAAATAAATAAATAAGTAAATGGTATTGTGTCCATGTACAACTAAAATTTTTTTAAAAAGAAAATACACTATAATTCCTCTCTCTGATAGAATTATATAGTTTATGTAATTCCTACCCCATTCGTGTTATTGTGATAGTTAATACAGTGAATGATGTAGAAGACAACTGCTTATTTAGTTCTTCACTGTTTATTTTTGGTGCTCATGTTAAATTATGAGCCCACCATTTTTTTATAGATTGTAACTGATGTTATATATGTCAAAGTAGACACCAGTCATTTATTTCAGGGTTGTACATTGGTTGCTAACCTTATTTGTATTCTTGGATACCCTCTTTCTCTAAGAGGGCCTGGGAAGTGATTGGGACAGTTCAGTTTCAGAGTACAGAACATGTTGCTAAGTAACACTCATAACTTAGTCAAGTAACAGCAAACCTCACTCCGAACATGAACTAGTCCCATTCAAGCCTCAAAAATACTTGAACACATAGAATAGGGGAGAGTAACCAATGACAAGGCCCCAAGTGGGAACAATTAGAAAGGTATCTTACATTCCTCTTTTGTTCATTTTGTCATATAACAAAAACAAAGAAAAGTCCCTAAAACAAAAAAGCAAGCACACACAAAAGAAGAAATGTATAAAAGAAAAAGAGGAATACATCTTAACTGATGCAAAAGCTTAAGACCAGTGAAAACATGAGAAAACAAGCAAATGAATCTCCCTCCAGAATTCACAATTGTCCAACAAAGGAACAAGTGGATAAAATTCTAAAGAAAAACTATAAAAATTTATTATTAAAATGTTGAATTAACTAAAAGAAGATCTAAGGAGTGAATTAAGGGCAGAAATAAAGGAGGTGAAAGACCAAAAGAAATAAAGATATTGAAAATAAACCAATCAGAATTCCTGAAAATGATAGACATAATGAACCAAAATAAAAATTCACTCGAAAACTGTCACCAACAGAGTTTATTCTGCAGAAAATAGAACTTTGAACCTCAAACACAGAACTTCAGGCCTTGAAGACAGGATATATGAATTAAAATGCTCAAAATACAAGAAAAGAAAAAATAAAACACCATTATAAGAATATACAATAACTCTGGGACAACATCAAGAGATCAAACCTGAGAGTCCCTGGGATAGAAGGCAACATGGAGATACAGGATAAAGTCATAAATAAGAGCAGAAATTTTTCTTATCTGAGAAATGAGATAGACATTCACATACACAATGCAAATTGAACCCCAAAGAGACAAAATTTTAATGAACCTCTCCAAGATACAGCATAATCAAAATTTCCAACAGATAAAGTAAGGAAAGAATTAAAAGCTGCAAGAGAAAATATCAGACGCTTTTAGAGGTAAATCAATAAGGTTAATTACCAACTTCTCAAATCAGACCCTAAAATTAAAGAGGACTGGAAAGAGATATCCCAACCTCTAAAAGAAAATAATTGCCAGCCAAGATTACTATGTCCATAAAACATCAATGAAGAGATAAAAACATTGTGCCATGAATATAAACTAAAAGAATTTATGACTACTGAGCCAGCTTTAAAAATATATTTAAAGATATAATACACAGAAAAGAACTCAAAGAAAAAAAATCCAAGCCAACCAATAGATGAAGGTCCACTATAAACAAGTAAATGAAAATCAAGATCCAAAGAAATAAACACATAAAAATATTAGGAAATAACAAACATCTGTGTATAGAAACACTGAATGTAAATGGTCCTAAATCCCCAATTAAGACATATATTGCCAGAATAAATTTTTAAAAAGATCCAACTGTATACTGTTTGCTAAAGACTCACATCATAGGCAAAGACACACATAGTTTGAAAGGTGAAAAATAATATTTCATGCAAATGGAGTCTGAAAACAAGCAGAAGTAGTTATGCTCATATCTGTTAAAGCACATTACAGGCAAAAATTAATCAGAAGAGGCAAAGAAGACCACTACATAATAGTAAAGGAAACAACACAACAAAATGATATAATGATAGTAAATATTTATTTCCCAAGTGTCTGTGCATTTAATTACATGAATAAATATTTTCTGACGTTAAATTCCACATGTATCCTAATACAATAATATTGGATGATTTCAACATGCCCTACTACTCATAGACAAGTCATCCAAACCTAAAATCAATAAAAATATTTCCTACCTAAATACTGCAAATCAAATGGACTTAACAGACTTTAACAGAATATTTCACCTGAAAACAACTGAATTCATTTTCTTCTCTGTGACTCAAAACTTTTTATAAAAGTCTATATTCTAGGTTACAGTGTAAGTCTTAGCAAATGCAAAAAAATATCTTGTGCACCATAGGACATCATAATGGAATGAAATTAAAAATTAGTAGCAAGGAAATTTATGAAAACCATATAAACGCATGGAGATTGAGCAACACTCTGTTAAATTAGAAATGGTGATAAAATAAATAAGAGAAAAAGTCAAGAAATTCTTAGAAACAAATGAGAAGAGATATGCAACATATCAAAATGTCTGTGACAGTATGAAGACAGTTCTAAAAGGAAAGTTTATAGCACTGAGTGCTTACATTCAGAAAAATAGAAAGATCCCAAATAAATAATCTAATGTTACACATCAAGGCTCAAGAAAAGGAAGGACACTAATCCCAAAATAAGTGAAAAACAGGAAATAATTAATATCAGAGCTGAAATTCATGAAATGGAGAATAAAAACATAAAGGATCTATACAACAGAGTTTTTCCTTTGAAAAGATAAACATAATTAAAAATCCTAAAAGCCAAACAAAATGAAAAGAAAGCTAGATTCAAATTAAGAAAGTTAGAAGAAATGCAAAAAGAAATATCACCACAGATACTTCTAAAATCCAAAAGACATTAGAAAGTACTTTCTTGAAAATTTATGCTCTAATGAACTGGAAAATCTAGAAGATATTATCAAATTTCTAGAAGCATATGACCTGCCTAAATTGAACAAGAAAAATATAGAAAACCTAAACAGAGCATTATCAGGAAATGAAACAGAAATCATAATTAACCTTCCAAAAAGACAAGCCCAGGATTAGATAGAGGTACAGCTGAGTTCTACCAGACCTCTAAAAAAGAACTAATGCCAATCCTCCTCAAACTATTTAATGAAATTGAAAGGGAGGGAAAATACCGAATACATTTTATGAAGACAGCAAAACTCTGATACCAAAACCAGTCAAAGGCATATCAAGGGGAAAAAACAAAATAAAACTACAGGTGATATTACAAACAGACATATATGCAAAAATCTTTACTAAAGTATCAGCAAACCACATTAAAAAATACATCAAGAAGACAATATATCACAATCAAGTGGGTTTCATCCCAGGGATGAAAGGTTGGTTCAACATACTGAAATCAATATATATAATTCACAACATATATAGAATTAAGGATGAGAATCATATGATTATCTCAATAGATGGACACAGGACCTTTGAAAAAATCCAGCACTCCTTTACGTTAAAAACACTGGATAAATTAGGGATAGAGAGAACATATCTCAGCATGTTAAAGTCTATGTATGATAAAGCCAAAGGCAACATCATACTGGAGAAAAATTGAAAGTATTTTCTCTAAAATCAAGAACATGACAAGAATGTCCACCCTCACCACTTGTTTTAGGTAGCTTTTTCACTGCAAAAAAAAAAAAAAATGACAAGAACAATTTTAAGACAGAAATGTTTATATGGGTGCTCACAGTTTCAGAGGTCTCAGTCAATACATGACTGACTCCATTCCTCAGGGCTCAGGGTGAAGCAGAACATCATAGCAGAAGGATATAGAGGAGGATAGAAGCTGGGAACATGGCACCAGGAAGGAGAGAGAGAGAGAGAGAGAGAGAGAGAGAGAGAGATGCTCAACTAGGACAAATATAAACCTCAAAGATATGCCCCAAATGACTCGCCTTCTTCAGCCATACCCTACCAACATACAGTTACTACTAAATTAGTTCCTATCAGGGTATTAACACATTGGTTGGTTTAGAGCTCATAACCCAATCATTTCACCTCTAAATCATCTTACATTATCTCAAACATGAGCTTTGGAGGGACACCTGACATCTAAAGTATAGCACCACTTCAATTCAATATATTCCTTGAAACTCCAGCCAAAGCAATCAGGTAAGAAAAAAAAAAATCAAGTGATACAAATAGGAAAAGATGATATCCAATTATCTGTGTCCTGATGATGTGATCATATATTTGGAAGACTCAAAATATTCTACTGGAAGAATTTTAGAGCTGATAAACCAATTCATCAAATCACAGGATACAAGATCAATATCCATAAATCAAGAGCTGTCCTATACTCTGACAGTGATTCTGCTGCAAACGAAATCACTTCAAGTACCCCATTCACAACAATCTCAAAAAAAAAAAAAACCTGGGACTTAATTTAACCAATCACCTATATTGAAAACTATAGAACATTGAAGAAAGAAATTAAAGATAATCTTTTCTAAAGTGTGGAAAGACCTCTTATGTTCTTGGATATGAAGAATTAATATTGTGAAAATGTCCATGCTACCAAAAGGAATGTATAGACTCAACAAATTCCCCATCAAAATACTGATTAGATTCTTCACAGAACTAGGAAAAGGAGTTTTAAAATTCATTTGGAAGAATAAGTGATTCAGAATAGACAAAGCATTCTTGAACAAGAAGAGTAAGGCTGAAGGCATCACAATACCTGATGCAAAATTAAACTGCATACATCTAATAACAAAAACTGCATGGTACTGACATCAAAATGGACATGAATACCAAAGGAACAGCATATAAGACAGAGATAAACCCACACACTGACATCCATTTGATACTTGACAAACATGCGAAAAATATATGTTGGAAAAAAGATAGCCCTTTTAAAAACTGGTTCTGGAAAACTAGACATTCATATGTAGAAGAACCAAACTAGATCCCTATATTGCACCCTGGAAAAAGTCAAATTAAAGTGGATCAATGACAAAAGAATTAGACCCGTAACTCTGCAACCTTTAAAAGAAAACATACATTCAACACTCCAACAAATTGGTGCAGGCGCCAACTTCCTTTAGAAGACTCCTAAAGATGAAGAAATAAATAAATCAATAAGTGGGATGACATCAAATTAAAATGCTTCTGCAATGCAAAAAAAATGATAAAAATGTTAAGGGAGAGCCTATAGAATGGGAGAAAATTTTTGCCAGTTACTCATCTGGTGTGAAAATAATAGAAAGAATAGTTCAAGAACTCAAAAAGCTTAACACCACAAACAAACAAACAAATAGACCAGTCAAAATTTGAGAAAAAGAATTGAACATTTCTCAAAAGACATTTCTCAAAATAATAAGCACAAATTACCTATAACTATATGAAAAATGTTCGGTGTCCTTGGAAACCAGGGAAATATAAATCAAAACTACATTAATGGTTCATCTCACTCCAGTTAGAACAGCAATTACCAAGAAAACAGATAATAATGTAGCAAGGATGTTGGGGGGAAATGTCTACTCATATATAATTGGTAAAATTGCAAATTAGTACAGCCATTCTGGAAATAGGTATGGAGATTTCTCAGGAAAATAGGAATGAAACCACCATTTGACCCAGCTATCCCACTCTTCAGTATTTATCCAAAGGAACTAAAATCAGCATCATAGAGAAATTCAGCTACATCAATATTTATAGCAGTGAAATTCACAAGAGCCAAATTTTGGAATCAGTCCTGGTGCCTATAAATCAATTAATGGATTAAAAATGTGGTATATATAAACAATGGAATTTTACTCTGCCATAAAGAAGAATGAAATTATTTCATTTGCTGGTAAACAGATGGAACTAGAGAACATCAGGCTAAGTGAAATAAGCCAGACTCAAAAAAACAAGGGTTGAATGATGTATTTCACATGTAGAAGAAAAAAGGGGAAAGAGTAATGGTCAGATATCAAAAATATATAATATATCAGTGGAATAGAAGATGAAATTGAGGGGGAGTGAAGAGGGATGGGAAAGGGACAATTGCAGAATGAATTTGACAAAATTGTTCTACATGCATGTGTAAATATGTCACACTGAATTTTAACAATTACATGTATCTATTAAGCAGTAATTAAAAATAAATACATTAATGAAAGGAAGACCAGTAGAGCAGAGGATATGAAACTGAGGGGGAAGAAGAGAGGGAAAGGGGGGACTCCAGGGACTGAAATGGAATAAATTAAATCTCATGCATGTATGATTATGCCAAAATAAACTCAACTGTTATGTATAACTGTAATGCACAAATAAAAGCATAAAAAGATGATAAAACAAATAAAAGAAAAATATACTACAATATCCTGAATGAACATAAACATGAAAATCATAAAAAATACTTGTAAACTGAATTCAACAACACATTAAATGAGCATACACCATGATCAACTCAGTTTCATTGCAGGGATGCAAGTCTGAGCATTTTTGTTGGAGAATTAAGATGATCTTCAATCAGGGTTATTATTGAAAAATATATACTAATTACTTTAATTCTTTTAATTTTATGGGTTTTTCTAATGTTGATTGTTTCCCAATTATTTGCATATCTACTCTTCTTTGTAGATCTACTCCTTCCCACGATCTGGTAGTGTGTTTATCTTTGTCATTTATGTTCAGGATTACTTTATCTTCCAATTTGATGGCTAAGTGGTCTTGAAATACATTAGTTTATGCTTACTTTGGAAGTTATTTGCTATTCAATTCTGAAAAATATTTTTATTGGGTATAGTAATCTAAGTTGGCGGTTTTCTTTCAGGTTTTAAAAGGCATTACATGCTCTGCTGGTCTTTGGAGTATCTGCTAAGAAAATCTGTTGTTCTGATTAGTTTGCCTTTATAAGTGAGTAGGTGCTTCTTTCTTGCAGTTTGTAGTGTTCTCTTACTGTTCTGAATTCTTGTTATTTTAACTCTACTACAACATGAGAAGTTTCTTTTCTAGTCATCACTGTTTGAGTATCTAAATGATTCCTCTACCTGAATCTCCCATAACTCTCTCAAGTTTTGGGAAATTTTCCACTATTATTACACTAAACATATTTTCTATGCCTTTAATTTGTACCTTGGTAACCCTTGTTTACTGTAAAATTTATTATATGTTTAATCTTTTAATCCTGTCTCAGAGGTCTTGCATATTATGTTAATAGTTTATTTTATCCTTATTAGCTTCTGAATATGATACTTTGTCCACCTTGCTTTCAAACCCTGAAATTCTGTCTTCTGCATCATTTAGTCTTTTGGTGAGAATTTCTACAAGTTTTCTATTTGAATGATTGATCTTTTCATTTCCAAGATTTCTGTTTGGGTCTTTCTCAGAATATCAATGTACTTAATTGCTCTTTCATATCCTGCATTGTCTTCTTCAATTCATTCCTTTGTTAATTTGTGCCTCCAGATGTGCATGGGGGTAGTCAAACCAGTGAGTTCTGTGCTGGAAGGGGAAGGTATGGCAACCAAGTATTTTGCTACCCTCGGTTCTGGAGCTGTCAGACCTAATTCCTCACTGCATCACTGGAGACCTCTTGACCTGGCTCCTCACATTACCAGAGATTGTTCTGTTTTTGTCACAGGGGATACACACACACATCCACACACATACTATGTCCTCTACTCTCTGTCCCAACCTGTGATCCATGCTGGTGAAACCACTGGGTAGGTTCATGTCCATCTCTTCTCCAAACCACAATTGTTTTATGGGGCTACCTCCCACCTAGTCTATGTGGCAGATAGTCTTCATTGTAATTGCTTTGAGTTTTCTGCTACCCAAGTCTGGTCCCTATGACTTCTGGTTATAGAACTCATAAGAGTTCACTGACTAATTTAGTGACTTTCTTTTCTAAAGCTAGCTTGCTGTGTAGGAGGAGATAGTCTCATACTAAATCCCTAAAGTAGATGTAATGCTTGTGTGAATCCTGGATTTCTTCTGTAATAAGTACAGGTGGTCTGCAGTTATGATAAACAACTACCTTTGCCTAAACTTTCTAATTCTTTGTGCTGCTTTGATTTCCTATTATTTCTCTGATGGATTTTAGAGTTTTTCCTCCCTACTCTCCTTGGAATATATTTTTTACTTGCTGCCATGGCTCTTCTCCCTCACAGAATCATTCAAAGGAAACTTTTTCCAATATCTCATTCACCTCCAAATTTTGTTTGTTTTTATTGTATTTCTTCAAACTATAGTACAATTTACTGACACCAATCATGCTTAGTTAGGATTTAAGCAAAGTGAACAATAGAATTAGATACAAGCAAGAAATGGGTTAACATTAGATATTCTATTTTATTAAGAATTTTCATTCCAAAAATGCTTATTCCTAAAAAAAGGGTTTACTTGTGTCTTAATAACCAAGAACTGTATTTATAACATTTATTTATTCAAAAATATTCTTGCATTCCTAAATACATTTTAATTAATATTTGTCATCACCCCTGGAAAGACTTCCCCACACAAAGATCAAACATGTTGCCTGCATTTTTTTCCTTCATGTAGTTTCATTTTTTATAGTTTAATCACATATTTGTTTTGTTATATAGTATGAAAAAATGAGCTAATTTTTCTTCCAGTAGTTAACCAAGTATGTGAAGATCATTCATTGA
The DNA here is from genome assembly GCA_020662805.1 of Glaucomys volans. Taxonomy (NCBI): domain Eukaryota; kingdom Metazoa; phylum Chordata; class Mammalia; order Rodentia; family Sciuridae; genus Glaucomys; species Glaucomys volans. The sequence goes on along the minus strand of JAJEJO010004084.1, from coordinate 331,706 downwards.
CTAGGAAAACTTTTATTCTCTGTTTTGAAATTGCACCATTATTAGATATAAGCACTCAACTGCTGTGTCTGTTTATAATCTATTCCACTGATCTGCATATCTATTCTTTCACTGGCAGAGTACTTTATCATCTATAGTATACAATGCAACTGTGTTATTTATTGTCTGCTGAGAAGTTTTTAATTCTGCCATTACAATTTTAATTTCCTAAGTGCACTTTCTTATCTTGAACAGCATCATTCTTTTTGTTGTTTGATAGCTGTCTCTACAGCCCTTAAAATAATGACATTCTTACTCTCTCTTATATCTAGTTCTTGTAAACCAACCATATTAGCCAGTCAGTCACAGTAAACATTTTTCTAAATATTTTCTAGTTTCTTTAAGAAATTAAATGTATTATTTTTCTACAACTTCAAAGTGATAAAATATTTTGCATGAGCTAAAATGTTGTTTAATAGTTTCCAAATTGAATTTTTACTCTTTTCCATTGTTAAAAATAAACTACTAAAACACAATGTTTGCCTCCAGTCAACACACACCATTTTCTTTAGTCCTACATGCTTTTCATCTGAGGATGGATGAAATAAATTTTTGAATGTGTTTCTGGACAGTAAAATAGTATAAAGCCTTGTTTAGCTCCTAGTGACTAGTAAGCTCTTGCTAAAAGGTTTTAAGTAATTTTGAATGTTTTCTATTCCAAACTTTCCATGACACTTTGGCATTTCAATCCGTTGGCATTCAATATGTGGTCCTGGACCAACAACCTCAGCATCTCTTGTGTTGTTGTTGTTGTTAGAAATGAAAATGATCAGACTCACCTTAGCCCTATTAAATTATAAACCCTAGTTGTGGGCATGGCAATCTGTTAACAAGCCCTTCAGATGATCCTGATGTGCAATAGCTTTTAAGAACTACTGAGGTAACTAATTAATTCCAAATATATGAGTGTCTGAATATGTGCACATGTTCACACAACTACACACACTCACACAGGCATACTACAATACAGCTCACTATACTGTCTGCTCTCTTTCCATCTGTTCCCTGGGTTTTGATTTTTTTCCCATAGCAGTTGCTTTCCATATAATCCCGAATTGTACACAAAACTTGCCAGGGACAATTCTACCATATTTCTTACCCAGTAATTTTCTGGGAGTCAAAGGGACCAAATAAATATAGTTGGGGGGGTGATAGTAGATATGGGGGGATAGTTCAGCATTTCTGTTGTATCTTTAGAGGAAAATACTCTCTCGTTTTATGCTTTGTAGTGGCTCTAGGAGAACTACTAAAATACATGTTACCTTCTTTCTGGCTATTTCAAATGTCAAAGTACAAATGAATTGTTAATTGTAATCTTAATTCATCTTCACAGATTGCATGTTTGTGAAATATATTTCAAATTCTAATTTTAAATTAACATTCAACCTATTTTAGGTATTATTTTATCTTCTATTCCCCACATCCCATTTGTAGTTTTATAGGTATTCTGGAGTCATTGTTGATTTTTCTGCATTCAGTGTTTGTGCAAACCCAGAGCCTTACACAGACCTGAAACATCCAGATCTCAGTTAAATAGAGTCAAGGGATCTGCATTTTACCCCACGATTCACAAATATGCTTTATCTACACTAAAGTTGGATGATTTCAAAGGATAGAAATATTTCATGGAAAGAATCTCAAAAGTTTAGTACTTCTTGGCTAAAAGAACACTTGTTAACAATGAAGACTGTTCATTTTATTTTTCTTTTTATTATATGTCAAGAAGTTCAATGATTTACTATTAGAGATAGATTTCTTTTAAATTCCTTTTGATGCATAATTTTTGTGTTTTGATGTCTTCCGTGGCTTAACACAAAAATGATTTACAGAAAGATTAGTTCTATAAGTGTGTTTGTTTGTGTGTATGTGTAATATTTCCTAGTTATTTGATGTAAAATGAGCAATGAGCTAGAACACAGGAGAAGGATTTTAGCTATGATTGTCTCGTGAATTTTCCTGTCATCTTGGCCCAGTTTTTATGCTATCTCCTATGTATGTAAGAGACTAAATTATGGAAGAGAAAGCACAGGGTCTAAAAATTGATCTGCACACAGAGCACAGAATCAAAAGAGAAAGAAAACACCATATATTTGGTGTAAACATTTGTCCACATAGAGAACCTGTGGTATAAGTGAAAAGAGCATGACAATGATCTGTTTCCTACAAATGATGTACAACATGAAATTGCAGAAGCCAGTTATCAAAGCAAGCCTTGATTTAGCATAGGCTTTTTTTTTAATTCAAGATTTTTCAATTTTATTGTTGCAAGCTCTGTAAATAACTATCACAATTCCCTGTGAATGAAGGATATTTTCACTCATGTCTTTTTTCTTATTTTTAAAATTTGTTCTTTCTAGATATGCATGACAGTAGAGTGTATTTTGACATATTTTGCATACTAGCATAGGATCTTGAGAGTGATTGGTGCTGGAACAGAATTCCCTAAATTTCTTTTGCCTAAATTCAGGATTTAGGCATTCCATATCTGTGAACTTAAAATGAAGGGTCAAGTAGCTGTTTCTGAAGAAATTTAACATGATGGCTCTTGACACAGGGAATCTGGTAGAGCCTGACATATTTAAGCATTCTAGTTTGAAGTTCTATTTTGTCCTGTATTCACCACAAATCAGACGTAATGCAGAAGACTTCCCAGTTCTGACTTTATAAGGAGTATAATCTCAAGTAGGAGGACTAAAGGACAAGGAGAGGAAATCAGGGAAGGAGGAAGAGTTAATATAATGATGCATATTGAGCTGGCCAAAGTTAAACAGGACTCATGGCTGGATTCTTATAAATGACTATTTGAACTGCTCCTGTGTTATACATACTATTTATAAACCAACTCCAGAAGGGAAAGTTGTGGGAGAAAACAGAAAAAAGAATTATTCAGTGGCTTCTGTCTCCCATTACTCAAAGTTTCTCTCATGAGACTTTAATTCCTCCGCATTTCTAGGTTGCCCAGATAGGGACAAAGGCACTGATATCATTCATGTCAGTCTTAACAGGAGGTAAAGAGGCATGTAGTGAGGTCAGAAGGCAAGGGACTCTGAGTTTGCATCTGTGAAGAGTTGGTGAGTGCTAGGGTAACCATATAACTTATAGACTAAATTGGAACATTTGTATAAGTGAAAGGGGACATTGTTAATGATTAAAATGAGACAACTGGTTTATAAACTTTTCCAGGCCAATTAGGATATAGGGTAATTTAATCAGATCTCAGAGGTAGAACAAGAAACAAGAAAAAAGACAGAGGAAGGAGAGAAACAGAAGATTATAAGTGATTCCTAAAAAGTGTTCTGTATATTTTGTCTCTTTCATGAAGACAAAGGTTTTGAAGCAATTAACAATGAGTTTAGTTTTTGCAATTTTTTGCTGAAGTCTTGAACAGAAGCCAAATATATGGAAGAAACTAAATCAAAACTGATCTGGTGGAAACAGGAAAGTAGAATTCAAAGATCCACCTTTTTCTTTCCTCTTAACAATCTGTCCCTTACTTTGGAGTAATCTTTAGAGCAGTTCTGTCCTGTGGAAATGTAATGTGAACCACAAATGTGAGTTTCAGAAATTATTTAAAAATTTATAATAGTTACATTTGAAAAGAAAAATAAGAGTAGTTAGTATTAATGTTATATTTAATTAAACCAATACATTCAAAATATTATGATTTCAATATGTAATCAACATAAGATAATTAATAACATGCTTATAGTTTTGGCTAAATATTTTTAAAACAATGTGTATTATGTAATTATAGTACATCTCAATTTGGATTGGCCACATTTCAAGTGCTCAATAGGCACATGTGACAGTAGTGAATGATCTTTTTAGACAGCAGCAGAGACTCCACAGAGCATAGTTTGAGACCTTTTGCAATAAAGGGATACTTTCCCAAGAACTACTCATTTCTTCCCAATGTACCAATATCCATTCAATAAAGAAATCAACTATTATATGTTGACTCCACATATATATCCAGGAAAGATAGAAGAAAAAGAAGGGTTAATTATTTTCATTAAGTTACTTTTTATATTTGTAAAGAATTTACCATTTTGAACTTTTACTCACTAGAATTCTCAAGAGAAAAGAAAGACATATTTGTTTAGCAAAATCAAATAGTCTTTAATATTATTAAAATATAATAGTGTACTAATTATGACCTTTATGTTGTTGGATAAAAATCTTTTGTTATGGTAGTTCTAGATCTTAAATTTTCAAAGCATTAATTGAATATACTATTATGACTATTTTCAAAATCCCTAAGAAACATGATATTCACTTTCCATATCTAATACCAAAGTCTTCACTTTGAATTTCTATGTACTGAACCCTAAGTGGCAAACTTTTGTTTATTCTGCTTATTCTTAAGAGGGCTCCAATTCCTGTTGTTTATCCAATAACAGGGATAAGTTGCTCTATATCAGTGGTTTTCAATTTTTTAAAAACCCAGGAAGTCTTTGCAGAAATGAAATCTTATAAATATAATATATGTAGTCTATAAAAAGCCAATATTTTCAGAGGGTCATGGAAGCCCCACTGTCCACTTTCATTTTCTTCCTTTAGGACACTATGTGTCACCCTAGGTTTCCCCAAGCATGGTTTGATAAACACTTTCTATAAACTATGAGCATTTTCTGGCCCATTCCTTTTAAGATCGAAAGCTCACAATTTCTAGGTGGTTGACATAAATTATGTTTACAAAAACAGCCTACTAATATAGCATAGTGAATTTAAACTACATGGATCAAAGAAGGAATAAGTGGCCTTGACCATATTAGTATCTTCTCTACTCTGTTAATTCCATCCAGTTATAAAATGTTTTATTTGATGCATGTATATTCAGTGCATGATGTGAATAAGTGAAAGAAATAAACAGATGAATTGGATCAGCAGCTGTATTCAAAGAGAATATCGTCTTCTGAATAGTTCAGTACTGAACTGCATAACTCTGTTATTTAGAAAAGTTATGGAAAATCTGGATAGTCATTCTTTCAGAAAATAACCATTGATGCCTAGTATATTAGAAAAAATATACTGCATGAGGCTGGGGGTAAAAAGATGGAAAATTGAATATAATAATATTTTCATTCCCAAAGAATCCATAATTATTAAAGAGTAGAAACCCAAAGCTTAGTACTGATTCATGCCTTACATCATTGTTATGACTGTTATGACTGGTAATATGCGAGTATATTATTTTTTCCCAGTCCTTTTTACTTATTTATTTATTTATTTATTTAGTTATTTTTATTTATTTTATTTTTACAGACTTATTTTGATTCATTGTATATGGGGCATAAATTTTCATTTCTATGATTGTGTATGATGTATATTCATACCATTCATGTAATCATACATGTACATAGGGTAATGATGTCTGTCTCATTCCACCATTTTTCATACCCCTCTCCCTCTCATTTCCCTCTATATAATCTAAAGCAAGTATATTGTTTTATGTACCTGTGGGTTATATCCACAGTATTGTTTAGCCTTATGTTGTAGAAGCACTAATAGCCTATTGTCCTGTTTTGCTTTGTGCTCTCAGTAGTGGATGAAGTGATGAAATAATATCTTTTATATCTTTGGTAAACCAGAATGGCATAAAACCTGCCATGGTAAGATTCTGTGGTTGACTTGTTACTTTCATGACCCAAACTTAATGAGTTAACACTTTCATTTGTCAGTTTTCACATTTCAACAATGAGTTTCACAGGAATCCAAACAAGCAAACCATCAACTGAGCAATAAAAAAGCTCATGAACTTGATGCAAAATACCTCCCTTAAACCATCATGGATAGTCAGTTGAATTAGCATCATTGTAAAAAGTATGTTTGCTGATTTAATGATGTTTTTTAACTACATTATTATTGTTGATACTGTAGTATACTTAAAGATGCAACTAAGGGGAAGGTCTATTGACAACCTGAGTTGTGAAAAGGAAAGAGATTGAATGGTAGCAGAATCAATAAGTATGGAATTCTAAGTTATAAATTCTTATGTTGTAGCTGACATTCTTCAGCAGCTCAGTAACCTCAGATGAATATAAAGAAACAACAAAGAAAAAGTACAAAAATTGAAACCCAGAATTTGGGTCTACTTTTTGTTAAGAACACATCATTAATGCAAACAGAACACTAATTGACAGCATTTTTTAATGCCTGACAAAATTTTGAAAGGGAAACTAGAATTCCTTACTTATTACATTAACATTCTTCCCTGTATTCTCTCTCATTGTGGATGGAAAAAAAGGGGTCATCAGGGCTTGGCTAGGCACTTCAAAGAATCCCCAACTCTTCTGCTGCATCTTTCAGAATGAACAACATCTGGCAATCACAACTAAAATTAAGATTTAATTTAGGAAGAAAGAGAGAGAATGTCTAAGAGTGTGGTTTCACAAATCTTTGTCCAATGATGTCAGGAAATGATATGTTCAGAGGAATTGAAAACTCTATTTAGTAGATATTTATCATAGATGATGCATACATCACCATTATCCATAAAATTAAAATACAAATAAAATAGGTTTGATACAGCCTACGCTTGGGACATAATCTAATCTTCCCTTCTTGATTGAGGAAACACTTCATTATTGTGTATATCATTCAGTTTATATTATAAATGTGAGTTTTACCAAAAGACAGAGCATTACAGTTATATTTTTTCTATTTACAGTATTTTATTTAGTATATGAGACACAGCAAAATGAATTGGAACAAAATTTATTGATCATAATCCATCATAATTAGCCTTCTGAATACAGGATATCTATCCTTTCAATATCTATGGAACAATGAAAATATAATTTATACCAAAATGAATAGGTATACACATATTTGTCACTGAATTAAGATTTGGCTAAACATTTGTAACTTATCGTTGCTTCTAATTTATTGTAATAATAACATATTTTCTTCCTACTATTGACCTCACACGCAAGGAGATAGTTTGCTAGTATTATGATGCACTATGCATAAAACTCAGAAGGCTGTTGTAAAAATCTTTAAATCACAAAACCTCATGGATAAAAATGAAAGTAGAACAAAAATGCAAGGTTATAAAAACTACTATCAACAAGTAAATGTCATGAAAATATAAATAATTTTTCACTGAGCAGGGTAATGACATGAATAAAGAACATGTAATAAATAATGTGATATGATAAATTTGGTATAATAAAGCAATTCATTGAAAGCTTGTGATAAAATATTCAGTGTAAAACATACATAAATATACCTTAGCACTGTTTAAAAGCCCCTTTACTTTAATAGCAAGTCATGTAAATTTTCAACAGTGATTAAATATAGAGAAAACTGAATCTGATACTTATACCTTTATAGTGATCTTGTTTACTTCAGATGATCAGAAAGTATTACATTTTAAAATTATGTGCAATTTTTTGAAGTCTTCAATGCATTCCCAAATCTGATACTTAATATTATTTTGGCTATGATGGTATTCATTATGAGCAGCAGCACTTAAAAAAATAAGAGTTTTCAAAACATTTCCTCCTATTTTGGGGGAAACTAAAAGGTGAAATAATGTCTTTAGCTTCCTTATGTGACATATACTTTGTTAATTTGAATTATTATTAAAACCAATTGTATTTGACTATTTTCTATGTCAATATTGGAATGATAAACCAATATTTTCTACCCTGACTTTATCATAACTGTCATCTGGGGTTATGATTAAAAGATGCAGATATCCTAGCTACATATCAAGCCTACTGAATGCAAATATATAGGTAAGGAGACCAGAAAATTTGAGAAGCTCTGCTAGAAACAACTCCCAAAACAAAATTTGGTTTGAATATGTAGTCTTATACCCAAAAGAGAAAGTAGTTTCCTTGAAATTACCTCAACAAACAATTTAATACAAATTTAATGAATCCTTATTCAATACACAATATAGGGTAATGATTCTCAGGGCTGCACAGACTCTGAAATCAGACTACTTGGTTTCAATTTCTGACACTACAATTTATTGCCTATATGACTTTGCCTCTGTTTCCTCCTCTAAAAAATGGAAATAGCAATTTACCTACTTCATCATCTAATGATGAAATGTGGTCTTATACATAAGAGACAATATCTTGCACAAAATGTTCAATAAACACTAGCTATTAATTTATTGAATACTACTAATTATGGCTACTAATATCTGCTATGTACTTGTGCTACTTGTACTGCTATGTGCTACTTTGGTAGGAGAGTGATGTTCATAAATAAATAGCTGTTCTTTAGTAACTCATAATTTAGTCCAAGATACAGACAAGTAAATGAGCATATTAGTTGTTGATTGGTAGCATAATAAATTACCACAAATTTTGCAGTTTAAAACAACATGCATTTATTTTCCTATAGTTTCCAAGAGCTACAAACTCAGGTATAATGTTTGAGATGGCTTTTCTGCTTAGGGTATCACAAGGTCAAAGTCATGGTAGCAGGCCATAGCTTTTAACTGCAAGCTCTAAAATCTGATCTCAAGCCCAATCAGGTTGTTGGCAGAATTAATTTTCTTGAGGCTATGGAAATGAGGTACCTGTTTCTTTGCAGAGCATCTGCTGTGGGCAAGTTTTGGTGGCACTCTCTGAACCCAGAAGCTGCTTGTATTCCATTCTATATGGTCCTTTTGATCTTTAAACCAGCAATGATTTGTTGAGTTCTTCATTTGCCTGGGGTCTCTTGGATTTCCTGTCTACCTTTCTCTTCTGTTTCCAAGGGCTGTTGTGATTATAGTGAGCCCATTCTTCTAACCCAGGATAATCTGCCTTTTCTAAGGTCTATTTATTACTAAATCTAATTGTATAAGTAATGTCTCTTTTGCCATGTAACTTAACATTCCCAAGTGGTTAGCAACATGGGGGTAGAAATTATGGTGGTCAATATTCTGCCTCCCACAATGAATTATTTTGATAATATAGTCATGTATCACTTAATGAGGATACAATCTGATAAATGCCTCATTAGGCAATTTAATCATTATGTGTACATCAATGAATGTGTCTACACAAACTGAAATGGCTATGACTTCACTAAACAAAATAATTTTGATGGACAACATCATATGTGTGACCATCATTCACCATAGTGTTGTCATGTGGTGCATGATCCTGTTTATTCAAATGGTATAGAATTTTTTTTTCTTTTGATTCATTGCACACAAATGGGGTACAACTGTTGTTTCTGTAGTTGTACACAAAGTAGAATCACACCGCTTGTGTAATCATATGTGTACACAGGGTAATGATGTTTGTCTCATTCTGTTATTTTTCCTTTCCCTCCACCTCCCCACCCTTCATTTTCCTCTATCCAATCCATCCTTCCTTCATTCTTCCCTTACCTCCCCCCACCCCTGCTATGTATCATCATCCACTTATCAGAGAAATCATTCAGCCTTTGGTGTTTTGGGATTGGCTTATTTCACTTAGCATGACATTCTTCTACTCCATCCATTTACCTGCAAATGCCATAATTTTATTCTTCTTTATGGCTGAATAATATATACCACAGTTTCTTAATCCATTCATCTGTTGAAGGTCATCTAGGTTGGTTCCACAGTCTAGCTATTGTGAACTGAGCTGCTATAAGAATAAGGTTGATTCAAATCCCAGTGCTATCATTCTTACCTATGTTCTGAATATTAGCTTCTCTCTTCTACCACCTAGAGTTTGAGACATTAACTGAAATAATACATGAAGTCTTTGTAAATTTAAACAATACTCAAATGTTCTTCGATGTTAGTGTTATAGTATAATGCACATATTCATTGGAAACAAAAAAGTGATTAATTCTATATTGAGGAAGAGATGATCACTTTAGAAATGAAATACCACTTTTCAGACCATAAAGAAAGTGTAGATGTGTAAGGCTGATACTTTTATAGCAGCTACTAACATATATTGAAAACATATTATATTCCAGGGGCAGTGGTGCATGCCTGTAATTCCAGTGGCTCCAGAGGCTGAGGCAGGAGGATTGTGAGTTCAAGGTCAGCCTCAGCAATTTCTCAAGGCCCTCAGCAACTTAGCGAGACCCTATCTCAAAATAAAAAATAAAAAGAGCTGGGGAGGTGGTTCAGTGGTTAATCATCCTGGGTTCAATCCCAGGTGTGTGTGTGTGTGTGTGTGTGTGTGTGTGTGTGTATTATGTTAAAGGCTGTGTTAAATACCTTATTATTTAATGACCATTAAATTTTCCTGACTCTAGAAGGTACATAGGTCATTTTTTAATTAAATTTAAAGTATAACATGAAGTTTGTTTTGATCAATAGTGTTCAAAGAGGGAGTAGTAAGTACATGCTAAAATCATTTGGGATGCTTTCAAACAACCATGCCAAAAACATGTGGAAGTCTATATAAAAAATCGTAAACTATGTTTACACCATACAGAGAGGAAGTAGGGTAAGGGCTTGAGGCATTTAATTTTCACTTTGTGATAAACACTGCTTACTGTCTCCCCAATAGTCATTTTTCCTTTCAGTAACCATATCTAACATTTTCAACTGGGCACATAGCTGTAAGAATGAAGTTCCATTTTTCCATTTCTCAGCTTGCTTCAAATCCAATCTGGCCATGGAGGTGAGTTTTAGCTAGCTCATGGGAAGTAAGCAGAAATGTTTTGTGTGATATGTAACTTTTCTAGGGCTGTGGTAACAAAGTACCACAAGCTGAGTGACTCAAACATAAGTTTACTGTCCTACAGTTCAGGGTGCTAAAACGAAGTCAAGGGACTAATAAGCTTGATTCCTTCTTTGGCCTGTGAGAGCAGGAGCTGTCCCAAATCTTACTCCTTGGATCATAGATTGCTGTGTTTTTCCTGTGTAAATGTCTCTCTTTATATTTTCCTGCTTTATAAGGACATCTCTTATATTTGATTAGGACCACCTTAACAACCTAATCTTTATTAATTATATCTGTAAAAATTCTGTTTCCAAATAAGGTCACATTCTGAGGTACTGGGCATTAAGACTTCAACCTATGAATTTTGGGGGTACATAAATCAATCTATAACATGTGATTTCTGAGAAATGTCTTCAAACAAGAAAGGGACATAATAGTAGATGTTCCTGAGAACTTTTTACTTTCTATGAAATATGTGAATATGATATTTGGAGTTCTAGATGATTTGGGAATGGAAGTCACAAATGGCAGAACAAAACACTTGAAAATGAAGTGGCAGTCATGTCTCTGAGCTACTAATCTCCAGAGATTTGATTTCAAAAAGAAAGTTCTATCTTACTTCAGGAACCATTTTTTAAAAAAATTTATTTTGTATGCAGATGAACAAATCACAGTGGATTTTTAAACCTTTTATACTGTTTTGTGTCGTATTTTCACATGCATTACTTTAATTGAAAGTATTTTATTCTTTTATTAAGTGAACTCTTCCAATATGTTAAAAGTATATTTTAAAGAATTGATATTCATTATGTTTGATAAAATATGCCATCATCCCATATTATGATTGCTATAAAGTAACTGAATTTTTAAAAATCAATTAGGTTAATTTTTTTGTCATTCTCCTATAGTTGATGTATACAAATACTTACCCTTTTCTGTTTTGCTGCTTTCACATATTTTTCTCATGAAAGTCTGCCCTTGTCCATGTTACTGACTCTTTGCTGGAGAAATTTTTATTTTGAAGTTTGAGATTGTAGAATGAAGAAGCAGCACTTCCTTAGCTACTTTTCTCTCTGCCTTTGTTTTCAACTAATGTGGTTTAGTAGAAAATAGTTCCCAATTGTAATTGAAGGTACTGGCCCATTACAATTCAGCAGTGACCCTCTGTAATATGAGAAACTTCACAAGTGACCTCAGTGATACTTTGTGTGTTTCAACTTTTAACTGCTTATATAAAAAAACCCATTTTAAGTCTATATGCCAGTGGTTCTTATCATCCTTTAGGTTATGAACCTATTTGAAAATCTGTGGAGAACTATGAATTCTCTCCCTCAAAATGCATATACCTACAGAAGCTTGCATACAATTTCAGGAGGTTTACCAATAACGTGAATTCATCCATGAATACTAGTCAACTGTCCTTGCTTTGTGCAATTCTGAAACTTATTTACAGGAATCATTTCTGTTACATTATTAACATAACCTTAGAAATTATATTTTGAAATTAGTGAAAAAAAAGAAATTAGTGGAATTCTGTTAAACATACGAAAAAAATTCAAGTTAATGCATTTTTTCTGAGAATCATGGCTCCCCTTTTTTGACCCTAGGTTTCTCTACAGTGTTTTTCTCACCCATATATTGACACTTTCCTTCTGGAATCCAAAACCTATATTTTTCTACCAAGGTATTTTCTAGAAAAACATCATAAAGTATTTATTTAAAAAATAAATACATGATTAGAATTAAAAAACCATCACACCTAGGGATATTTGCTAAATAGAAGAGGACAAGGAATGTTTAACCAAGCCAATTCTTTTCTAATTGTAGATACAGGCATCTGTGACAGGTAAGAGAGGTATATCATTGGAGTAGGAAGATTTCTGGGGAAATATTAATCATAACATGAATACTTGACCATTTGCCAATGTGTAAGCTTAGTCATATACTGGAGAAATAGTTTATAATGCAGATTTTACATCATACACAGTGCTGTTATTTTTTTTTTTTTTTTTGGTACTGGGGATTGAACCCAGGGGCACTCCACCACTGAGCCACATCCCCAGACCTATTTTGTATTTTATTTAGAGACAGGGTCTCACTGAGTTGCTTAGGGCCTCGCTAAGTTGCTGAGGCTGGCTTTGAACTCAGGATCCTCCTGCCTCAGCCTCCCAGGTGCTGGGATTACAGAATGAGACACCACGCCTGGCTAGTGCTGTGTTGTTTTTTTGTTTGTTTGTTTGTTTATTTGTTTTTTTTTTTTTGGTCTTTTAGAACCATTTGTCTTGGAACTTATTTAAATTCTTGTAGTATTTCAGCTATGCCATAATAGTGTTGTACTGTAGTTTCATTTAAGAAATTATAATTTCAGTACCTTTGTCATCTTAATAATATTGCCATTCAAATGCTCAATGCCTCTGAGTAATTGAATGAATAATTCTGTGTTTAACCATTAGGAAAGAATTTTATTACAGAATTTCTTTTGCTTAAAATTAAGATCAACTCTAGGAGTCAAAATAATACTACTAGTCCTGCTAGTTTAAAGAGAAAATAGTAATGCCATTTCATTTCAATGTGCAAATATAGAAATATTAAATATGTTGTAGCATTTTAAGAATGCTCTTTTGCTTTGTTAATGAGAGCATTCCACTTAGAATATTCCATATAGATTATTTTTATGATTTTCTCATTGTCATCATGCTGTAAAATGCAAAGTCAATAATTAGAATAGAAAAAAGTAAGCAGCATTCTTTAAAATGCAGTAATATACATTTATTTATGTTTTTTCTTTTTTTTTTTTTTTTTTTGCGGTGCTGGGGATTGAACCCAGGACCTGGTGATTGAACCCAAGCACTCTACCAATTGAGTTATATCCCCAGCTCCCTACATTTATTTATGAATGGAGGACTGGTTAATAAGAAATGGTCTTCTTTCATACACTTTGTAGGAGGAGGAGGATCCTTACAGTACCTACTTAAAATTTTTATCAACCAAGATAGAAAAGGATATGCAAAAAAAGAGCAACATTGGAATGTGAATTACTCATGTGTTAGCTATCTATTGCTGCCTATCAAGTTTTGACAAATTTGGCGACAATCTCTGTTTAATATCTCAGTTTCTGTAGGTCAGAAGTCCTAGCACCATGGAGCTAGTTTCTTTGCTTAGTGCTTACGGGAGTAGAAAAATGGAATATTTCTACTACTGACACAGACTCTTTCCTTGACCAAATTTTAGCCAGATTGTTCTGAATTCTCCTTTCAACTAGGCCAGGACTTCTGGACTTTTCTATCTTTCCATCATCCAATTTTAGCAAGAATTCTGTTAAACTGGTTTACTCAGAATCCCCCACTTTTTTTTTTTTTTTTTTTTTTGTCTTAAGAGAAATTTATTTCCTTGAAGTTTGGAGGCTAGAAGTCCAGTATTAAGGTGCAGTAAGGTTGGTGTCTGGTGAGACCTCTTTCCTTGGCTTGTAGATGACTGTCTTCTTAGTGTGTCCTCACATGTATGATCTTTCCTGGTGTCTGTCTCTCACAAGGATGCCAGTCCTGTTGGTTAGGGCCTTATCCTATGCATCATTAAATCTTAATTATCACCTCAAAGGCTCTATTTTCAAATGCAGTTATATGGAAGGTTAGGGCAATGAATGAAGTTTGGTAGGATACAATCCAGCTTATAACAGATGAAAATTCCCCACTTTCAATATCTGATCACCCTTAAAATCTCATCAGGATCTTCATCCTTTCTTAGCCCCTATGTGGTGATATTCAATCAATCAGCTTAACCTTCAGCAAGATTCCTGTTAAGTCAGTTTATCAAAGGATTATTGTATCCAAGCAATTTTCCACGAAGAAAACCTACCACCTCTCTCTTCCTTGGCCATAAATACCCAACTTCTTACTGTTATATTTGGGAAGTTGAGCCCACTTTCTCTTCTGTACTGTAAAACCTCATGGTATTAGCCCCTCCACACACAGTCATCCTTATCACTTTAACAAGTGTCATGAATAATTTTTCTTTAATACCACACACAAGAATGGAGAGAAAAATAGCTATTAGCCGGGTGACATGGCACATACCTATAATCTCAATGGCTCTGGAGGCTGAGGCAGGAGGCTCGAAAGTTCAAAGTCAGCCTCAGCAACTTAGTGCGACTAACCAACTCAGTGAGACTCTGTCTCAAAATAAAATACAAAAAAGGCTGGGGATGTGACTCAGTGGTCAAGTGCCCCTGAGTTCAATCTCCAGTACAAAAAAAAAGTGCTATTTGTAAACAATAGAAATGCCAACCAAAAAATGTTATTAATCTCAAACTTTTTTCTTATAGCTAGATCACACAGTAGTATAGGATGAGTTTTTTTCATTTGAAAACATTTTAAAAGAGCTTTATTGAGTTACAGTTTATACATTATAAAATTTACTCATTTAATATATGCATTCAGTGGTTTTCAGTTTATTTAGCCCAAGGTTTATTTCTTCCTTCTAGAAGTAGCAGCAAAATCATTGTTGAAGTGACAACATATATGACTCATGACAGATATGTGAAGGTGTGCAATTTAGAAAGTACATAGTGTATTTTGGAATTTATTAATAAGGAAATACTAGCATATCCTGTGGGAAAGAGGCAGGAGAAAGGACTATTTTCAAGGAAGACCTTAATCAAGACTTGGCCTGCAGGAAGAATAAAGAAAGGATATAAAGGAAGGAGGGAGTGGCTGTGTGTACTACCTTAAATACCCAGGCAGTAAGATTTCAAGCATTTTTGTGTGATACAAAAGGGGTAGCTAGACTAGATGTATAATGCCCCCATTCCCCCCACTTTCTTTGTATGGTTTGAATATAACTTTCCTCTTTACCAAGTCTGTGTATATTTATAAAAAGCAAAGTGGCTTGCTGCCTGCATCTACACCTCCCCCATTCTCTGTAGTACTCACTGGCTGGTACTAGAAAAAAACATCATGGGAACTGGAGAGGGATACATATACCTACTTCCAAAAAATGTCTCCCTATGAAAATAGCCACCCTTCCCATTTTAGAGACTAGATGGAGATACATTGTATAACAAAAGAGGAGTTCCTATCACTGTGGTTAAATTTGGGGGTAGCTCTTATGCTGTGAACTTTGGCACATTATCTGGTTAAATCTGAGCCAAACCATATTCTCAAATTAAGCCAGAAGTGCCTCCCCAAACCCTACCTACTTAATGGTTATTAAAATGATGCCTTAAGACAAAACGGACCCAGTCATAACAATAAAGATGCCTGAATTAGTCTCTCCTAATAAAAGGAATACCGTAGAGAGGTGAATTGGGACACGGATTTGTACTATTTGTGAATAGATTTTTTTTTTTTTTTACAGAAAACAAGAATTTTATAATACCATGTACATTCCCCAGCCCATTGCTTTCTTCTGGGGAGGATGAACTATAAACATTTAATTCTTCATACCCTGGCAAAGACTTTTAGTCTGTTTATTTTTGTCAAATAACAATTATCTATAGTTATGGGATACAATTTGATGTTTAAATATATGTATAAATTGTGAAATGACTATATTGAGCTAATTAACATATACACCGCCTCACATACTTTTTGTAATAAGAAAATTTAAAATCTACTCTCTCAGCATTCAGTTTTGGGGTTTTTTGTTGCTGTTGTTTTGTTTTTGTACTGGGTATTGAACTCAGGGATTCTCAACTACCGAGCCACATCCCCAGCCTGTTTTGTATTTTATTTTGAGACAGGGTCTCACTGAACTGCTTAGGGACTCATTAAGTTGCTGAGACTGGCTTTGAACTTGTGATCCTCCTTCCTCAGCCTTCAGAGTCACAGGAATTACAGGCATGAGTCATGGCACCAGGCTGCTTTTGTTTTAATAAGATGTTGTGGTTAATTAGAGAAGCAACTGATGATAGGCTGGTAGCTGCTTCTTGATCTTGAATTGATGGTCTAAGATAGACAGCAGGGGAAAATTATTCATTTGTGGTTGACACTACTAGTAACTATAGAAGATGAAGTATGTCTTCAGAGGAATTTGAACTGTGACTTTTTTACATTAAGGAAGTATGCCCAGAATGGAATTCTTCAGAATCAAAACTAAAGAGTCACAGTGTGTTTGAAACAACATACCCTCTAGGTTATGTTAACATAAAGGATTTAAAAGCTATAACATAAACCTCTTCTGGTGAATTTCTTTGTGGATTTATAATGTCTTTGGTTTTGTAGAGAACTATAAGGAACTTTTTATAATTTTTATTTTTCCCTTTCTATGATGGGTTTATTTTAAAAGCCAACATTCTAAAGAAGTCCAATTTTGTTTTTTTTATCTTTTATTTTTATTAGAGCATCATAATTATACATAGTATTTGGTCCTTTTGAGAAAATTATACATACAAGGAATTTTATTTCAATCCCAATCCCCCCTCTCTTCCCTCCTCCCTCCCCCTTTTCTCTCCTTTCCTGCATTATCTTCCATTAATTCCTTTATTTATTTGAGTTGGTACTTTCTACATACACATAAAGGTGAAATTCCCTTTATTACATTTATATACATATATAACATGATTCTGTTAGATTCAGTTCATATTTCTTTTCCTTTCCCTTCCTCCCCTACTCCCTCCAATTCTTTTAACTCTATTCCACTTTTTTAACAACCAGCAGAAATAATTGGAAAAAAAAAACTTAATATGAGTGCCCTTTACGCTATAGCCTGAGAATTCTTTCAGGTATTTTACGAATAATCCAACTAAATTAAATTGATTCAAGTAAAAGAAGAAAAATTTGAGGAAAAAGTAAATTGGCTGATATTGTATATTAAACTAAGCTCAATCTTGGTCACTGAGCTATAGAACCATAGTAATATAGACTGGATTGTTAGTCACAGATGTAAAAGGGAAGAATCACAACCTGGAATTCCAGAGAACACTTTAGAAAGCTTAGTTCTTTTGCTGGATTTTGTTTTTTCCCTCCAGGAAAATAGGTATTTAACGGTAAACTGTGAGCTCATGGAAGATTACTTCCCAATAATAACTGTAGAATAAAACAAATTAGAAAAAATAAAAAATTAATTAAAATTAAAAAAAAAGAAATGTCTAATTCAAAGTTATTGCCTTAAAATGTCATCCATATTCTTGTTTATTTTTAAAATTTAGAAACTGAAATTTCCATGGCATGCTTTACTACTTTTTCCTTTGTTTGCTAAGTATAATTCTCCCTGGCCAGGTACAGTGGTGCACGCCTGTAATCCCAGTGGCTCGGGTGGCTGAGGCAAGAGAACCACAAATTCAAGGCCAGACTGAGCAAATTAGAGAGGCCCTGTCTCTAAATAAAATATAAAATGGGGCTGACTCAGTCAGTGGTTAAGTGCCCATGGGTTGAGTCCCTGATGCTAAGAAATTTAAAAAGAAAAAAATATTCTGTTTTACATATTGGAAAAGTTGACTTATTCAGAGATTGAGCAGGTACCAGCAGCTATCATAGCAGGATGGTAGCCAGGAGAGAAAGTAAAATGATCCCCTGAGTTAAATTCCATTTATTAGAGAGTTCCAAAAGTGAACGAGTAAATCTATTTTTAATGGGAATCAAAGAATTAAAACCTATCTTTGTGTCTAACAGGAAGAATTCAATCCCTGTCTATGCTAAAGCCATCAACGTGAAACCTTTTGATTATTCGAACACATTGTACAGATCTATATTTACACATATAATAAAGGTCAAAACAGTAACATTATCAGATGTCATTTTATTTGAAGAGCTAGAGGAGAGAATGTTTATCTTATTGAGCCCTTTTGCTAATTTGTTTTCCTGCAAGTATAACTTGTGATATGCTCTGTTATTTCATCTGAGCATTTGCAGAGGGAAAACAAACAAAACTGTGACATGTATTGGCAGGTGAATAGGGAACATGCTTGAGGAGCATTAAAATTTTCAAACTAGAGGAGTAATTGAATTAGCTTTCAGTAATCTATGAGAGGCAGTTGATTTCTTGGACAAAATCTAGTCTTTTGGGTTAGAAAGATATGGTTTCGAATCTCACTGTAATTTACAGAATTAATGAATTTAAGAGTTAATTGATTTGATGATTCCAAGAATTCTGGGTTTCAAGAACTAGTAAAATAAAAAGTAGTGTTAGAATAACATGTGCTTCCAACGTCAATTTCACCAAGTAAAGATATAGTAAAACCCAACAAATCACAAACGACGAATAATTACTATCATTATGTATCATTATGTATCATTATCTGTTGCAGATACTGCTACTTGCCTGCACATTCATTGCTGTCTCTTCCTAATTTCATAGAACCTCATTTTTTTCATAGAAATGATATACCTAGCTACAATATAATATGTGTCAGTCTTCCTTTGTCCCTAGGAATATCCCTACAACACATTTCTGGACACTGAGACATAAGGGGATATCGTCTGGGATTTCTGAATGTATTTTACATTCCTTATTAAGTGCCACTTTTCCTTTCTTGTTGCTTTCTCCTTTTCTTAGGCAAGAGGCTAAGGGTAAAATAGCCATCTTGTGACCTTGTAATGATGATGAGGATGAAGGCTATATTCAATAGAATTTAGAGAAGATAAAAAGGAGCTTGGGTTCCTAGTTTGGAACCACCTTATCAATTTTGTATTACCTAACACAGTACTTATTATGCCAGAAAAAAAATGTTTTTTAAATCATGATTTTTTGTTTTTTGTTACTAATAGTGAAATAAAATCCTGATGGATACATTAGCATTTTTTAAAATTCGGAACATTTAAAAATATTAAGATATTAAATTTAATATTAAAAATATTTAAAAAGTTTGCTGCCTTACTTTCTTCATAAAATCTTTTTGTGATATTTTCCCAACTCCAGTAGCCTGTCAAGGCATTTTCAGTCCTGTGCCACATTGACTGTTGCTTCTAACTTCTGTTATGAAATTTTTCAGGTTTATATATTCTATCTCTTAGGTGACTCTTTCCCAACTTATTTCTCTTAGCTGGGCAATCCCCCTCAGGACTTTTCTAAATAGATGTTCTTGTTGATGCTTCGAAACATGTATTCTCATGGGTTGAGAAATAATGAATATGTCCTATGCTATTTGTTCCTTGAAACTTTGTTTTCCTTCACTTTAGAACTTTTTAGATTTTGTGTAACTTGTGAAACAGAATGGAAGAAAGCATTCTTTTTACTACTTCTTTCCCTGAAGCATGAGAATATGCCTCAAGAGTAGAATGCTGCTCTCTTATTTCATGATTCCTTTGAAGCAGTCTCAGCTGAGTTGTATTTCAAAGAGCATTTTATTTTTATATTTTGATGGTGTGTTATTTAGAGGATGAAAATTTATGGCTGTTATGACTATCATAGCTTTATTGTGGATTGTATCTTTTCTCCAAAAGTTGAAAAAATATGCATTGTCTTGATTCATCTTTACCTTGAATTCATTAGTTTCATAATAGTCCTAATCGCCTTTCTTATGATCATTTCTGATATATCTGTGCCTGATATTGAATTTTTACTCTGCTATATCAGTCATTTTAGAAATGTATCTTATAAACAACATATCAATGAATTTGTCTCTAAATCCAATTTGAGAACCTTCTTCATTTAATAGGACAATTAATTTTAAATTTATTTTTGGAACTGATAAGCTTGTTCCATTCTTATTTTATCATTTGATTTTATGCCTTCTATGACATCTATTTTCTTTTCTAAAAGAAAATTTTTACTATATATTCTTTGTCATCTGGAAAGAATACAGATTTATTTATATTTCTATTGAACAGTCATGATTTTTAAACATACCTGAACCTATAATACTTAATCATTAATATCATAAATAAAATACTGTTTATTGATTTTACCATATACTAATTATTTTCAAATGTATTTTTCTTCTATCTTCAAGGATAGTGTCTTAAAACTTTCTTCATCCTTTTTCTGATTACTTCCTTGTTCTATCCAAAATTTATTTCTTCCCTTTAGACATCTCCATTTCACCTCTAACTGAACCAATTTTAGCTTTCCTTACATATAGTTAGTCCTCAAAGAACTACAGAAATACAAACCAGAGACAGATTTAGTAAGGAATAATCAACTAAATTTATTACCTGGTCTTCTTAAAATGAGATGTGAAATAATTCATATTCTGGTTGCAACTCATTGTGGGGTGGTCAAATCATGTGTACTAAATTCCCTTCAAAGGTCGTTGGGCAGGATGCTTGCTGATGTTGAATTACAGCAGAAACACCCCTATGTGACCATCTGTGGAACTTTTAAACTAAGTATGTTAAAATAATAGTAATCAAGTGATCATAGTAAATTTGTTAATCCTTCCTTCCAGAAAACTCATTTCCCGATAATTGCATGTTGGCGCCCTGGTTTCATTCATGCCTCCATTTAAATGTCGCTTCCTATAAGAGCTTTTCCTTCAGGCTAGGGAGAGGTACACACTATCTGTAATGGTTAATTTGAATTGTCAACTTGATTGGATTAAGAGATGCTGAAGATTAAGAGGTTTCTGGGTGTGTCAATGAGAGTGTGTCCAGGAATGATTGGCACGTGGGATAGTGAACTGAAGTGAAGACCCTCTCTAAGGGTGGGCAGCACCACCCAATAGGATGGAATAAATGTTGGAAGAACAAGGAAGCAGCAGCAGATGCAAGCTTGATTCTTCTTGAATGGTTTCTTTTCTGGGGGGCGGTACTTGACCGCTGAGCCACATCCCCAGCCCCATTTTGTATTTTATTTAGAGACATGGTCTCGCTGAGTTGCTTAACTTAGCACCTTGCTGTTGCTGAGGCTGGCTTTGAAGGCTTGATCCTCCTGCCTCAGCCTTCTGAGCCACTGGGATCACAGACGTGTACCATCGTTTGGACTTGAAAGTGTTCTTAATTGCTTCTGTGATTGCCTGAGGATATCACTGTTCCAAAGCTAATTCTGCCAGTGATTCTCCAGGGAGTTTCCAGAAGCCTTTGATCTCGATTGAGGTAGCATGGTTAATCACTCTTCTTCTGAGTTGTCAGCCTCTTGGACTGTGCAGCTACTGGTTTCTCCAGCTCTCCAGCCTGTAGATGGCCACTGTGGACTATCCAGTTTCTGATTATGTAAGCCAATCTACTAATTCCCCTTTTTATAATCATACTTCCTATTGATTCTGTTCCTCTAGCAAACCCTAATACACTATCACTCTATCTCATTTTAATATTTTCATAGCACTTATTGACTGAATTTCTATTTTCTATTGATTTATTTGTTTTCCATCTGCCCCATTTTGCCTTTTCTGCTGGCTACAATTCCAGGATCTATAGTACCTAACACATACAAATTTTCACTTGTACTCTGAAGTAGTGAACAAATAAATAGAGACTTGAAAGGGATAGAGGTGGAAATGAAAGGAAATTGGGTGAATAATTAGGAGAAACTTAAAACTTCAAAATATTCTTAGGCACATTTGAGTACACTGAATCTCTTTGTAGTTTTTAAGTTATTGGAAACAATTAATTTAATATATAATACCCAGGATTCACTCAAACCATAGTACTTCCATACTTAGCCTTTTCTTGTATGTAACATAATAAAGTACAAAGCACAACTAAGTACCACATCTCATCTTCTTTTCTGAAATATACATATATTTGTGTATACATACATACATGTATAAAAATTAGAGTTCAGGACAAATAATAATGGAAAATAGTTGCTATTGATTACAATATCCCTAACCTCCCTAGAAAGAAACTCCTGAGAAGTGTAGGGTGATTTCCCTTCTCCAGGTGGTCAAGTTTCCATCATTCTTGCATTCAGATTCTTATTTGTATTTTTTAATAGAAACTCCTCCTGTTGTCTGGCAGAAGTTTCAATACCATTCCAGAGCTGTAGGTATTTTACATCACTTCTTATGCCTTCATTACTTTTTCATTGTGATATTTGGGATTGTCAACATGTAAATCCACTAAAACTTTTCAAAATGATATTTACAAAGGAGGAAATAATTTTGTTAGATTTTCAATATACAAGGGATTATCTGTTAGGATAAATTACAAAATGAGATTAGATGGAAAGGTTGACTAAGAGGCTTTTATAGTGTCAAAGAAATGATTAAATTGTGAGCTAATGGCTTTATAGTGAAAATGGGAAGTAGAGGAGAGATTAACGATAAAAATCAACAAAAAGTTGTGATTGGACATTTTGAGGAGTAAATAATAGATTGGTAGTAATTGTGTGACTCGGATTCTTTCTCTGGAAAGATAAGCGTAATTGGTAAGCCAATGACTGATTTGTGCAATATGTGAGAAAGAGAATTTTCCTTTTTTAAAAAAATATTTTTGTAGTTGTAGATGGACATAATGCCTATATTTTATTTGTTCATTTTTTATCTGGTGCTAAGGATTGAACCCGGTGCCTCACACTTACTAGGCAAGTGCTCTGCCACTGAGCTCTAGCACCAGCTCAGAAAGGGAATTCTTAAGAAGAAAATAATCAGTTCCATTTCAGATATATTCAGTTTGAAGTGCATTTGAATACTCAATTTGATATAGTAAATAGGGCATTGACTATAATATCTGGAGATCACTGGAGAAGTTAGATGCAGAGATAAAGACTTGGGTATCATCATAATGTAAGAGACAGTTAAAAGCATGTAAGCACGTGAGATCATATAGAGTTTTATAAAATTGATAAGTACATTAGGGGAAACCTCAAATATAAATATGTAAAGAGATAAGTGAAGAATGCAATAAATAGTAAAAGGCAAAAGACGGCAGTCCAAGGTATTTCAAAGAGAACAGAAAAAGTGGAAGTGAAGGGAAAAGAAAGGTATAGAGAGAGTTTTCAATACTATCAAACGTAACAAATCAACAGATGTAAGAATGAAAGAAGTGTCCATGAAAATTAGCAAATAATAAATCTGTAATATTACTGGGAACAGTTGAAATGGAATGGTGGGGGTAGAACATAGAGAGAAGATAAATCTTTCCAGAGCATGCCCCTAGTGACATACAATCTCCAATTAGGTCCCACTTCCTAGTAGTTCATTCATCTATCAAAGGATTAATACAACAAATGGATTAATACACTGATGTCATTAGAGACCTCATGATTCAATCATTTATGAAAAGCCCACTCAAGATGGCAATGACTTTGTTGAGAATACCACACTAGCTGCAAGACCATTGATTTTATGAACTATTTTATTGAAAGTATCCATTGATGGACTATTTTATTGAAAGTATCCATTGATGGAATATGTAAATAGTCAACAAATGTTATTGTTGGATACTCCATGTAGAATTTCCTCTGGAAAGCATAGCATGATATTTATATATTGTTGGCATGTCTTTTTCATATAGTATTTTTAGAACTAGGTATAGAGAAAGTCATCAGATACATAATGCCAGAAGGTTCTAAAGAAAATATTTAAAATGTCTTTTAAAAAGGGGGTTGTTGTTCAACAGATATAAACTGTCATTTATACTGGGAAAATAAATTCAAAAAATCAACTGTGCAGCATAGTTAACAATACAATATTTAGAGCTTCAAAACTTAAGGAGTAGATCTCATCTTAAATGTTCTTAACACACACACACACACACACACACACACAATAAAGGGACACAGTAAACAAACTTTGGGAAGGACTGAATATGACTGTTATTATTATTATTATTTTTTTTTTTTGGCGGTGCCGGGGATTGAACCCAGGGTCTTATGCTTGCAAGGCAAGCACTCTACCAACTGAGCTATATCCCCATCCCTCTATTATCTTGATAGTGATGATGATACCATAGATGTATGCATATGTCCAAAGTCATCCAAATGTATGCTTTAAATATGTGTAGTACTTTTAACATCAATTATACCTCAAAAAAGTTTTAGAAATAGAATAAAATGTTGAACAGAGCTGGGTAAAAATATAAGATACATATTTAAAGACCAGGAATTATGAGACAACCTTAATTCTAAGAGATAAGGAAATCCCCCCTGTCCTCCAGAAATTAGGATCTGAGCTTTAATGACGTCTTTCAGCAGGAAGACAGAAAAACACCGGATGAATGTAATTTAGGATGTTTCAAATTGGAGAATCTCACTATAAGGCCATATGATCCCCTCAAAGTCAACATTGTCAAGAACTGAACAAGAAAAAATATTAACCTGAGGAGTGATATGATGGGAATGCTTAACTAGCAACCCAGACTCTGTAGAGAGGCAAGGAAAGAAAAAAACATGTTTTCTAAAATTTCCTAAGCTCAAGCACAACCTAATATATGTCTGGAAACAATCCATGCTCTGCATGGCACTATAATTTCCCCCATTGAAAATTTACTTCATTTTTAAAATTAAAAAAAATGTTTTAATTGCAAAGGCACAGTTTATTAGGCAGACTTAAGTTGATAACTTCTCCATTAACTGGAGTCTTCTGGTGCAGAGGGATTGGCCCTTACAAATGGAGACTTCCTTTCTCTGGGTAAACTTCTCTTACAAAAGAGTAACTGTCCAGGGCTCCTCCTGTGTCTGCAGTTCCTCAAAATAATCAGCTTAAAATAATTCTAAGAGGCATATTTCAGGGTGGTATATTCAAGTTTCTTACAGTCATTTTTATGGGTGGCACATCCCAAACCCTATCACTCAGAACACTGTAAACTGTACTGGTGAGAATCCTGGTCTGCTTTGTTCACCACTACTTGTGAGCATCTAAACCAGTGCTGTCACATAGTGGTGCTCAATACACATTCAGCGAGTGAAGGATTGTCTATGTCTCCAAAGCAAAAATAAGAAACTAGCTGCCAAGTGGAATAAGGAAGTAACTCCTCTATGAATTACCTTTGTTTTATTTTGACATGAATCTGATGAAATCTTGTTTAAGTGCTAAAGAAAGAACTACTGTAATAACCTGACTTTAACCTCGGTCTCCCTCTTATTGGAGTCTGCTCATTATTGGCAGAACTTGGATGTCTCTGGTTGCTACTGTATTTTGTTCTCTTCTTTCCTGCCTTCATTGATCTGCTGTTGATTTTCCAGGGAATTACAAATGACACCAGTGATTGACAGATGGGAGAATAGGGCTGGAGGATCTCTAAGGTCTTGACCAGCTCTTTATAGTCCAGGTTCAAGGTGATGAACTATTTCTTTTGTACCTTTCCTTCCTGCCACTGTGACTCTGCTACTTCCCTCCTCCTGAAAATTTATTTTAAAGTGGTGATGGTTGGTAGTGTTCTCAAAGGCATACCTACCTCTTGGGACAAGGTTCTCTACCATGTATATGCAAGAAATTTACCTGGAAGATTTTCAAAGTGAAAAACAAACAAACAAACAACTACAGAAAATCACATAAGACTCTATTAACTAATGTATAGTTTAATGATACATACACTGATAGTAAAATTATAAAAAATTTAAGATGATTAGAGCTGGGGATCTAGCTCAGTTGGTAGAGTGCTTGCTTTGCAAGCACAAGGCCCTGGGTTCAATACCAGCACCCCCCCCAAAAAAAAGAGAAAGAAAAAAAAATTAAGATGATTAACAAAAAGTTCTATTGGAGGAGAGAGAAGATATAATCAGTAAAAAGTAAACAAAGGCTTGAACATGCTAAATTGAAAAAATAAAAACCTTTTACTGTTATTTTCCATATACAGAAGTAATTCAATTTTGAAAGGGCAACATGTATTAATTATTTTTAAAATACTGGATATACTGGGAAAAATTTGAAGATCTATAAATTCTGACAAAATAGGATTAGTGACTGCAGGAAGTCTGAAAATAAAGGAAGTGTTCCTAAAGAGGAATACAACTGATTTAATCACAAAATAGCCCAAGGATTTTTTTTCCTCCCACTCTAGTAATGGCAATTTAAAACAAACAAACAAACAAACAAACAAATACACTTTAAAGGTGCAACTTCAGTTTGTGGTCTAGTGAGAGACTGGCAAATACTCTTCTCAAAAAACAAATATGGAGCTGGAAAATTTTTGATAGAAACAAACATTTCAGTGCTTTACAAATTTTACAATGGTTTATATCAATCAAAGAAATGTGTAACAATCTGAAGAAATTTGGGTAGTAACAGTAGGAATCTGGTGTTCAAGCATTTCCTTGGGTTCATTTGAGACAGTGGTTCTCAGGACTAGGCAGGCCACAAAGACCATCTTGTTCTTTTCGGTGATGGAATAGAAATATTTCTTTAAGAAGCAAGTGAGAAGGGGAGGGATAATGGCTGTAGTGTAATATATAGGGCAAACACATTCCTGGTTGAATATATGTGCAAAGGAAGTAAAGACCAAAGAAGGTTATCATAAAACCCCTGCCAAAACTGAGGCTGCACAGAGGTGATATAAAAGGGCCCTGTGGAAAATGAAACAGAGGTCAACCTTGGAAATGGCCTGAAGTTAGGCTGTGTTCCATTACCCTTGAACACATTCATTGGCAGAAGGCAAACCTTAATGCCTGTCATTGTGTAAAACTTCTCTAAAATGACTCCTTGGCTGTTAAGTTGTTCAGACATAGGGAATACCCTTAGGACAGGCCTTTTAAATAAAAGCAAGAATATAAATAATAAATAAATGAACTAATTCATTTTGAAAATTTGTTTGAAAATAGTAGTCACAAATGGCAAGGAAGAGATTTCACAGAATTAATTCAGGCAAGTTACTAAAGAATTAAAAAGCAGAAATCAAAGTCTTTAGGGGAAAAATCAGGACCCAGATTTTCTATATTTATTGAAAGTGTCTAATTTTTGACAAAATAATTGAGAGACATACAAAATAATAGAAAATTGTGCTCCATACTAATTAAAGAAAACAGTCTAACTGGATAACTGTCTCTGAGGGTACTAGGAGGGAGGACTTCAAGGCAGCAATTACTCGATTACAACACTTCAAAAATATATTTTAGTAAATAAAGGAATGGTTAAAATATTACAAATTATCGAGAAATAAAAAAATGTGAGAAGAATAAAATGGAAATCATAGAATTAAAAAGTGTAAAAACTGAAGTGTAAAATTTATTAGAAGTCAATATTAGAATAAAGATAATGGAAGATTCAGTGAACTTGAGAATAAATCAATAGAAATTATCCAATATTAAAGGTGAGAAAACTTAAAAATAGAACCTCTGAAATTTGTGAGACATCAAGTATATCAAAATGTGAACCCCAGAGCATAGAAAATAATTATAAAGAATTTTCTGCCCAGAAATTATAATAATTTGTTAAAATTGGTAAATTTCTGGAAAGACAGTGATTATCAAAAATAAAATATATGAAAATACCTTTAATATGTAAAGAAGTCAGATTAATTATTAAAAATATTCCCCAAAAGGACAGATCAAGAGGACTTCACTGGTAAATTCTATTCAATAAAAAAGAAATATTATCATTTTTCTACAAACTCTTTCAGAAAATAAAAGGAAAGGAAATATTGAACAACTTATTCTAGGCATACAAAAATTCTTTTAAAAGTTTAGTAAACAAAAAATTAGTAGTGGATTTTAAAAGTTTGGGTACTATGACCAAGTTGAGTTTATCCCAACTAAAGTTGATTTAGTATCTGAATATCAATCAATTTAATATACTACATTTGAGGAAGAAAGGAAAACAACACATTACTGTGATGATATATGCAGAAAAATAATTTAACAATATCCATCATAAAAAAACAAACATGTACAAATAAAATAGTATTTTCTCAACCTGATACAGAGCATCCATTGAAATCCCACAACTAGCATTATACTTAATGGCAAAAGATTAAATATTTCCCCCTACAATTACGACAAAGAAAAGCTTATCTGCTTCTGCCTATTCTCTTCTACATTATAGTGAAGATTCCTTATGTAAAACAAGGCAAAGGAATAGAGGAAAGACATTTGGATTCAAAAAAATATAATAAAACAGTCTTAATTCATAGATACCATAATTATATATATATGGAGAATCCCATGGAACTCACCCCAAAGCACTACATAATGATTAATAGACATGTTCATCAATGACATAGGAAACAACATCAATATACAAAGCAATTGCATTTCGGCATACTAGAAGCAGTCTTCAAAACAAATTATGCAACCATTTGTATTTATAACAGAAATACTTAGGAATAAATTTTACATGAACATATCAAGTTCATGGATTAGAGTATTCAACATTGTTAGAAGGACAATTCAGCTGAAATTAACCTATAAGTGAAAAAAATCAAAATCACATTAGACTTCTTTGTAGAAATTTGCAATCTGATATTAAAATGGAAATGGAAATGGAACGAATCAGAAGATTCAATGCAAGCTTGAGGAAGATAAACAAAGTTTGAAGATACAAACTTCCAAATTTCAAAATCTCCCTCATAACTATGATAATGAAATGTTGTACTGGTGAAATTATCAGCATATACCAGAATTGAAAGTCCAGAAACACAGTTTTATATTTATGATCAATAAATTTTAGAAAATAATTCTTAGGCAATTAAATGAGGGGAGAGATAGCCTTTCTTTTCTAGTTGTTTTTTTTTTTGTGGTACTATTGACTTTTTAATTCATGATAGTGGGGTAATTGATAGCCACAAGCAAAAATACTAACTTGGACCATTACCTCACACTGTACAAAAAATTAACTCATTATGAATAATAATCTGGAAAGCAAATGCTAAAACTACATAATATAGGACTAAACATTCATAATAGTGACTTAGTGAAAGATGTTTTAGGTATAATAGCAAAATCATGATACATATGTTTTTTAAAAACATCATAATTATTCTTCACCAATATTAAATGTTTGTGCTTCAAAAGAGACCATTAAGAAAATAAAAAGACTAGCCCCAAACTGGCAAAACATTGCAAATTATATATTCTAAAATGGTAAATAATTTATGCAATTTTATTCAAAATACGTAAAGGGTTTTTTTACCTTTAATAATAAACCACATAATTAAAATATGACAAATGACTTGAATAGATATTTTATTAATAAGATGAAAATAATCACTAATTAGTGTATTTGAAGATGCTGGACATCAACAGACATTATAAAAATTCAAAGTAGAATCATAGTAACATCACACTAAAGAGGATAGCTTCATAGAAAAGACAGATAACATGATAGGTTAGCACGGTTATGGAGAAGCAAGATCCCTCATATTATTTATGGGATGATGAAATGGTATAGCTATTTCTGCAAAATTTGTTTCTTAAAAATTGATGCATAGTAATTTTCAATACCATCAATAATGTGTAAGTGTACCTGTTCCCCACGTCCTTGTCAGTATGTATTATTATTGTATTCTTGATGATTGCCATGTTAACTGGAGTGAGATGAAATCTCACTGTAGTTTTGAGCTGCATTTTTCTGATTAATGTCTGCTTAGGTCGTTTGCCCATTTATTGATTGGTGTGTTTTTTGGCACTAAAAATATTATATATTCTGGATATTAATCTCCTGTCTGGAGAGTAGCTAGAAAAGACTTTCTCCCATTCTGTAGTCTCTGTCTTAACATTCTTGTTTCCTTTCTTGTGCAGAAGTTTTCTAATTTGATGAGGTCCCACTTACAAATCCTTGGTCTTATTTCTTGAGCTTTTGGGTATTGTTATGGAAGTTGGTGCCTGCACCAATATGTAGGAGTGTTGAACCTATTGTTTCTTCTATCAGTTGCAATGTTTCTACTCTAGGCCTTTGATCCATTGTAAGTTGATTTTTGCACAAGGTGAAAGATAGGGATCCAGTTTCATTAGTCTGCATATAGATATCCAATTTTCACAGAACTATTTGTTAAAAATGCTATCTTTCCTCCAACACATGGCACATTTGTCAAAATAAGATGACTGTATCTAAGTGGATTTGCTTCTATGTTATATTCCATGGTCTTCATGTCTGTTTTGATGTCAATACTATGCTGCTCTTTGTTACTATACCTCTGTATTATGATTTGAGATCAGGAATTGTGATGTCTCCATCATTACTTTTATTGCACGGTATTGCTTCATCTATTCTGGGTCTTGTATTCTTCCATGAGTTTGAGGACTCTTTTTCTTCAGTTCTGTGAAGGATATCATTGGTATTTTGATGGTATCTCATTGAATCTGCAGATCACTTTGAGTAATATGACTATTTGGCAGATTTAATCCTGCCTATCTAACAACATGTGTGGTCTATCTTCTAAGTTCTTCAATTTCTTTCTTCAGTGTTCTATAGTCTTTATGAAAGACTGGGAATGGAATCATTACCCCACTCTGTGGTACTGAACCAAAAGCAAAACAAAACAAAACAAAACAAACAAAACTGAAATCAGCATACTCCTATGACCCAGCTATTCCACTTCTTGCTATTTATCAAAAAAATTAAAATCAACATACTGCAATGATATTAGCCTATTAGTGTTTATAGCACTGCAATTTGTAATAGCCAAGTTATAGAACCAACCATGATGCCTGCAAACAGATGAATGGATAAAGAAAATGTGGCATATATACACAATAGCAATTTTCTCAGTCATAGAGAATGAGATTGTGTCATTTGCTGGTAAATTGTAGAAGATCATACTAAGAGAAAAAATCCAGGCACAGAAAGACAATGGTTGAATGTTTTCTCATATAGAAGCTAGACAGTGATAAGGGAAGAAAGAAGGGGATCCCACAAAAATAGAAACATCAGTGGAGTAGAGGAAGGGAATTAGAGAGGAAGGAGGGTCAGGTATATATGTATATGTGTGTGTATATGTATATATATATATTTGGTCAGGTAAATTCTACCTCTATATATGCACATGAAACACTAATAAAGAAACAATAAACAAATAGAATGAAGACCATTAGAGTAGAACAAAAGGAACAGGGGGAGGAGAGAAGAGGAAAGGGAAAGAGGAAGTACTGGGAATTGAAATGGAGCAAATTATATTCCAAGCGTGTGACCCACTATCATGTAAAATTATTATACATTAATAAAAACATTTAAGAAGTTACACATAAACTTAGCAACAACCAAGTAATTCTATACCTAGGCGTCCACTCAAGATACATTAAAATCAATTAATAGGCAAAAATACATGAACAAATTTCCATAGCCTCATTATTTACAATGGTCCCCAAATAGACAGCAATGCTAATGTCCTTCCACTGGTGGATACATAAACAAAATGTGGTATATCCATACAATGGGATATTTTTTATCAATAAAATGGATGAAATACTTATACATGCTCTAACATGGAAGGACCTCAAAAACATCTTGCTAAGAATAAAAGCATGATACAGCATACCACATATTATATATTCTATTTATAGGAAATAGAAGTAGGGAAATTTTGTAGATATAGAAATCTGATAATTAATTACCTAAATCTGAAGGTAAGTATGGGATTTAACTGTAAATCAGCAGCAGGGAACATTCTAAGTTCATGGGATGTCCAAAATATAATTGTGGTGATGGTTGCATAACTGAAAATTTATATGTTGATCAAATATAATTGAAAAGTGTCCTTATGATGGACAAATTTCATGTTCTACTCTCATCTTTATGTTATTATACTTTTTTAAAGTTAGTGTCTTGTGGATGTACATTATGTAGAAAGTCACTGTGGTATATTCACATATGTATACAGAAAAATTAGGTCATTCTAATGTTCTTCCCTTATCCAATCACTCTTCCCTCCCATTCAATCTCATTTGTCTTTTCCACGATGTTTTTTTGTCCCCCACCACTTATTTTGGATTAGTTCCAGCATATAAGACAAAACATTCAACCTTTGTTTTTGGGGAACTGACTTATTTCACTTAGCATGATGGTTTCCAATTTCATCCATTTACCAGAAAATGCTATAATTTCATTCTTCTTTATGGCTGAATAATACTATAATATATATAAATTTTATATATATATATATGCTACTATAGTATAGTATTATAGCAGTATAGTATATGGTATAGTATTATCGTACTATATAATATACTGTAGTATAGTACTATACTATGTGTGTGTGTGTGTGTATATATATGTGTGTATATATATATATATATATAATATTTTCTTTCTCCATTCATCTGTTAAAGGGCACCTAGGTTGGTCGCATAGCTTGGTGATTGTGAACTGTGCTGCTGTAAGCATTATCTTTTAGATATACACTAGGTAGTGGGATAGCTAGATCATATGGTGTTTCCATTCCTAGTTTTGTGAGGAGTATCCATATTGCTTTCCAGTGTGATTGCACTACTTGGCAATCCCACCAACAATGTATGAGTATATGTTTTTCCCCACATCCTCACTAAAACTTATTGTTGTATGTTTTCCTGATAATTGCCATTCTGACTGGAGTGTGGTAATTTACATTTCCCTAACTGCTAGAGAGTGGAACATTTTAAAATATATTTGTGGTCCATTTGTGTTTCTACTTTTGAGAAGGGTCTGCTTAGTTCTTTTGCCCATTTATTTATTGGGTTTTCTGGTTTTGGGGTGTTTTAAATTCTTTGTATCTTCTGGATATTAATGCCTTATCTGAGGAGTAGGCAATGAAGATGTCCTCCCATTTTGGAGCCTCTTTTTTCTCTTTATTATTTCCTTTGCTATGCAGAAGATTTTTAATTTGATGCAATCCCACTTATTGATTCTTTTCAATTTTATTTATTGTGCTTTAGGATTCTTGTTAAGGAACTCAATATTGGGCATACATTTTCTTCTAGCAGTTGCAGGGTTTTGGGCATAATTCCTAGGTCTTTGATCCAGTTTGAATTGACTTTTGTGGAATGTGAGAAATAGGGGTTAAATTTCATTCTTCTACATATGGATTTCCAGTTTTTCCAGCACTATTTGTTGAAGAGGTTATCTTTTCTCTAATGTGTGTTTTTGACACATTTGTCTAGTATCAGACAACACTATTTATGTGGGTTTGTTTCTTGTCTTCTATTTCATTGGTCTTTATGCTTGTTTTGGTGCCAGTACCACATTGTTTTTCTTATTATGGTTCTGCAGTGTTATTTGAGGTCTGGTATTGTGATGTCTCCTGCTTCACTTTTCTTGCTAAGGATTGCTTTGGCTATTCTGGGTCTCTTATTTTTCCAAATGAATTTCATGATTGCTTTTTCTAGTTCTATGAAGAATGTCATTGGAATTTTAATAGGAATTGCATTAAATCTGTAAAGCACTTTTGGTAGTATGGCCATTTTGACAATATTAATTCCACCTATCCAAGAACATGGGAGGTCTTTCCATCTTCTAAGGTCTTCTGCAAATTCTTTCTTTAGTCTTCTGTAGTTTTCATTGTAGAGGTCTTTCACCTCTCTTGTTAGATTGATTCCCAAGTATATTTTTGGAGGCTATTGTGAATGGGATGATTTTCCTAATTTCTTATTCTGCAGATTCATCATTGGAGTATAGGATTGCAATTGATTTATGAGTATTGATCATGTATCCTGCTACTTTATTGAATTCATTTATGAACTCTAGTAAGTCTTCTGGTGGAGTTTTTGGGGCCTTCTAAATACAAGGTCATGTCCTCAGCAAACAGAGATAATTTGAGCTCTTCTTTTCCAATTTGAATCCCTTTAATTTCCTTCTCTTGCCTGGTTGCTCTGGCTAGTTTCAAGGATCAAGACATTACATCCTTTATAGGGTTGTTTACAGGATGAAGTGAGTTATCTTATGCAAAATATCTCCAACACTATGTAATTTAACAGACTGTATACTCCAATAAGCTGGCATTATTGCCACTGCAAAATTGGTTTACCTTAGCCAGTCACCAGAAGTATGCCCTGGGACCATTGGTCTCATTATAAAGGGCCATCTTTTAGCTAAGAGAATGGTAGACTTTTCCTCTAATCAGCCTTTCATCAGAACTACAAAAGCTTCAAAATATTTTTCAAGTACCTATTAACTAATGTCAGCATACTGCATAATCATTTGTAGTAAACCTATGCATCAAAAAAAATTATGTAGAAAATAACAAATGGGGAAAATTCAAAGTCCTATTTTTTACAATTACATTATTACACTACATATTCTACATTATTCACTCTAATGTCCAGACCCATTTTTATATAACTCTACAACCAATAACTAAAATAAAATCAATGTTTAAAACAGACATAGGGGAAAGAACCACGAAAGCCCTATGATGTGCATCTTTCCCCAGAAAAGATCCTTTTGATGTCCTAGGAATGCTTTTGTGTAGTTGTGCTCATTCATTCACCTAAATTAATTTTCTCTTTTTACATTTAGTGGTGATTATTTGTTAAGTGGTAGTATTTTCATGGTTAAAATCAATTATTTTTGTAGCTTAGAAAGGTGTGAGGTGAATGATAATTTTGATGATTAATGTTGTGTTTGGCAGAATATCTTCTGTGATGTTTAAAGATTACCCTAATTAAAAAAAGACTGAGAAGTTAATTGTGGTCTATGATGTCAGCTTCTACTGTTTTTGATTATTTGCAGTTTCTGATTGGTAAATGTTGTGGACGATAACAAAGCCCTAAGTAATTTTCAAAAGTTCTGTCACATTCTTTTTCAAATAATCAATTAAATGTCCCAACATTTTATATTGGGTAATTTATCCTTTTACTGCTGTTTTGTGATATCACTTTTCTTACACATTAAAGTCTGTAAAATGTACCTCAATTACATTTTTTAAAAAAACATATTATGTTACTAAAACATTTGTAAAATAGGAGGGAGACAAATAGTGTAGAGAATGGAGATTGGAGGGAGGGAGGAAAGGAGGGAAAAGGAAGATACCGACAATGAAATTCACCAAATTATGTTGTGTAACTGTACCAATAGGTGACAATGATTCCTACTATTATCTGTAATTATAATACACCAATAAAAATATTTGAAACATTTAAAAATACCTGATAGTGTGAATAGATCTGCATTGATACCCTTTATTTAAAAGTGTTTCATATTATGTATTTGTAATTTCATTTGATGTACTTAGATTTCAAAAAAACTTTTAAAATAAATAATGCCTGAGAATTATGATCATAATAGAAATAAAGACTTGATAATTGGAGGAAATATTCAGTTTTCCCATACAAAATATTGTGAATGTTTTCATTTACTTTTGTGTTCATGTGGTTTTCTTCGGATAGGTCTTCTTGGTTTCTTGTTAAGCATATATTCCTGGATATTTTATTATTTTTGATGCTGAAGCAAAGTATTGTTTTCCATTTCTGCTTCTAATTTGTACTTGGTAATTGCTAATTCGAATAGCAATTTCACAATATAGGAAAAGAATTGATATATTTTATTAGGTGAGAACCCGTTTCCAGATTCAAATTTCAGTTTCACCTTCAACCAGTTACTTAGGCTAATTGCTTAACCTGATTAGTGTCACTGTTTCCTTATTTGTAAGACAGATAATAATAAAAATATTTATCTCAGAGTTGTTATGGGGTTAAAATATTATTATATATGTAAAGTTTTTAGAATGCTTATTTAAGTATTAAAAATAACAGCTTTCATTCTCCAAGAGCTTCTATGTAAATAATCTAATTATCCATAAATATATTAACTTTGCCTCCATCTTTTCAACTTTCCTTATTCTTCTCAGTTATTTAATTCACATCTTCCCATATTGGATGGGACTTCCTCACTAGCATTAACTTGTTCCTGTTTTTTTTTTTTTAATTTGGATTACCTTTAACATCAAATATGTTATTGAACAATGTGTTAGGAGCTATTGTCACATTAGTAAGGGTTCTTTCTTTAATATTGGGTATATAATGGAGATCATCAAACACTTGCTCTGTGTCTTCTAACATTCCCATATCCAAATTTGAACTCATAAGTAACAGATTTAGAAATTTCTTAATATTACACCATTTTGTATTAATAGGATAAAGCATTTTGGTAATTTATACTTTCCAAAATAATTATTCTTTTATGGAGATTTTCAGACATAGTAGACTAATGTGAAAATATAACTCTGGAGTCATGCTTGCATTTTGTGGGTCTTTGTTTTGTTTTTGTTCTTACCATTTGTTTTCCTTTAGGGAAGTTACTAGCATCTTCTTCCTTATATGTAAAATGTTACATATTTTAGAGAATATCTGTGAAGATCAGATGAGATGTCTCTGAAGAACCTACCACAATATCTGGCACATAATAAACACTAAAAAAAAGCTGGTGTTTTCAGTTGAGGTCTAATACCTTCATTGTTCTACATATGCTTACCCTATGTAAAATAAATCTGGCTGGGCATGGAGGCACACACCTGTAATCCCAGCAGCTCAGGAGGCTGAGGCAGAAGGATCACAAGTTCAAAGCCAGTCTCAGCAACTTAGTGAGATAGTCTCAGAATTAAAAATTTTTTTAAAAAATGGTTGGGAAAGTGGCTCAGCAGTTAATTGCCCCTGGGTTCAATGCTTGGTATTAAATAATAATAACAATAGTAATAGTAATAATTAATAAATACATCTGTTTGTCCCATTCAATGGTTTGTTAGTTTAAATTCTTCTTTATCTGATATTATTTATCCTACTTCCCTCGGTTGTGAAATTATAAAAAATAAAATTTTCTATTTTTATTTTTAGAATTGCACATGTAATTTTTACAAAGTGTCTTCTTTATACTTGTCATTAAGTTTTGTTCTCAATACTTCTATAAACCATACTTTGAGATTAAAAGCAAATTAAAGTATTTATTTAATACATACTTACTGAATTGCTCCTGACTGCTTCTACCATCCTAAATTTTGATAATAAGTAGCACAATACTGTAGCTTCTGTCATTAAGGGCTTACACTCTGAAATATACTGAAAATACCTATATCTACTAGTAGTAGAATCCACTCAACAGTTTTATACAAGGCAACCACATTAGGATATTGTGTATAAAAGTAAGAAAATAAAAACTTTTATCCAATTTTCATGTTATAATATGTATGCATTGATAATGTAAATACTGGTTAGATTTAAGGAATTTTCATGTAGTCACATCTAAAAATTTTTCTTGTATTTTCTTGCATTTTCTTGTAATGACTTGTATATGGTGGTTGAAAAAAGATTACATCTCAAAAAGAAACCTAAATATTCCTTTATACTGTATGAGTTGATATCAGACTCATAATTTAAAAAAAGAGCTATAATTTCTCTCTGTCTCTGGAGATTTGGTAAATCTGTATGAGTTCTCAAATTTTAAACATTCTCACAGGTTCTTCTGAATTAGGAAGCTATAATTCCAATTCTGACTTCAGCAACTTCTTCTGCTTAAGCGTCTACATCATTACTGAAATTGAAACACTAGTCACCTCCAGTTTCTTTTCAACTGATGCATCTAGTAATTTTTTTCTGAAAAATAAATCAGTTTCTCTTTAAATCATAACATTATACTTTCATTTTTCTAATTTCACATTGAAGATACTTGTGTCCTCTTCAGGAAAAGAAAGACAATCATGACTATGTTACCAAAAATACATTGAAAGAGCTGGGGGTATAGCTCAGTTGGTAGAGTGTTTTCCCCATATGCACAAGGTCCTGGGTTTGAATCCCACCACCACCACAAAAAAAAATATATATATGAGGGAATGTGATTTCTGACTTTCATTTGACAGTTTATTTAAATTCTATTATAATTCCTTCAAGTCTAACATATGGAACTATTTGTTTCTACTCATATCTAATATGTTACTACTACAAGAAATAAGCAAGAAAATTCACTATGCAAAATCACACAAATGTACAGAGTTACAGAGGAACAAACTGTGACAGTACCTCATTTAAGGCTTCTACAGAGGTGGCTTTTCAGGGATGGCTACTTCATTGTTTGTAAAAGCCACATTGAAGAAAAGGTCAATTTTTCCACTTACGTTTATTAAACTAATTAAGATCTGTAATTGTCTAGTAACTCAGACTATTGGGATTCCTTTCCTTTCTTCTTTCCTGACTCTATCTGTGCTTGCTTCCTTCCTCTACTTTTGTTCTATCTTATTCTCTTTTTTATATCATTTTTTACTAAAGTATGTTTTAAATGTTTGATTTTTTTCTAAATTACATGTAAACTTTTATATTTCATATTTATTTCATGAAATTTCATGACTCTCCACTTTTCTCACCAACAAATGAAATATTTGAGAACAAAACACAGGAAATCAATACTCAAATAATCAAGTTGTTTTGTCTAATACTTCATCATTTTTCTTCTGCAGATTAGTTTTGTGTACTAAAGGGCAAACAGTCATCCCTCAATATCTGTAGGGGAGTGATTCCTGGACCCCCCCAGGAGGAGAAAAATCCATAGATGGTCATATATAATATTATATGACATAATACTTATATTATGTGACATAATATTTGCATGTTAACTTATATAATCCTTCCCTATACTTTAAATAATATTATATTACTTATGATATTTATTACAATAGAAGTATAGTTGACATAAAATCAATTGCACCTACTTAAAATGGACCCAAGATGACAAGACAATTAACATATCCATTATACACAACAAGGATTCAACTTACTCTTTTGTAATTCCTCCCTCCAGATAAACCCCCAACTTCTGTCCTCAGGGAACCAATAATCTACTTCCTGTCAATGTACATGAGGTTGGCTCTCTACAATCATATATGAATGAAATAATGCTTGTTGGTCTGGTTATTTGTACTTGGCTAAATTGCTTTCACTTTCATCCATGCCATTGTGTGTCCAAATAGGTCATTCCTTTTCATTGCTGAAGAGTGTTCTATTGTATATATGTACTACATTTGTCTGTTCATAAAGATTATGTCCAGTTTGGGGCTATTATAAATAAATCTGACTCACAATAAACTCTATTACAAAAATCACTTCCAGTAGGAGTGTACCTATTCTTCTGCATTCCCAGGAACACTTGGTATAGTGTGTGTTTTAAATTTTATCTGTTTTAACAGATCTGTAGAAATATTTAATTGTGTGGGGTTTTTTTGCCATTTCCCTGATGACTACTTTATGTGCTTATTTACCATTTTATACTTATTTTATTGAAGTATCTACTCAGATTATTTTCCATTGTTAATTGCCCCTTTTAATTGAGGTTTGTTTCTTTTTAGTGAGTCATTTTATATATATATATATGTATTATAAGTATATATATATGTCTTATATACCTATTATATATATATATTAGATAAAAGTTCTTTGTAGGATATATGTCTTTTTATTATCCATTCTATTTAGTAATACATGACATCAGAATACATTTTGATTCATTGTACACAAATGAAGTACAACTTTTCATTTCTATGGTTGTACATAATGTAGAGTCACACCATTTGTGTAACCATACATGTACATAGAGTAACAATGTCTGTCTCATTCCACTATCTCTTGTTCCCCTTTCACCCTCCTCTCCCTTCATTTCCTCTACTAATCCAATGTTCCTCCATTTTACCCTTACCCAGTCCTTCCCCCTGCCCAGTTATGTGTAAGCATACACATATCAGAGAAGATATTTGGCCTTTGGATTTTGGGGATTGGCTTATCTCACTTAGCATGATATTCTCTAACTCCATGCATTTACCTTCAAAAGCCATAATTTTATTCTTCTTCATGGCTGAGTAATATTACTTTATGTATATATACCACATTTTATTTATCTATTCATCTATTGAAGGGCATCTAGGTTGGTTCCACAATCTACCTTTTGTGAATTGAGCTGCTGTAGACATTGATGTGGCTGCATCATGGTAGTATGCTGATTTTAGGTCACTGGGGTATAGGCCAAGTTGTGGGATAGCTGGGTCAAATGATGGTTCCAAATTTTCTAAGGAATCCCTATGCTGCTTTCCAGAGTGAGTAGAAAAGAAAAGAATCTACAACAAAACTGTAATATAGTGTCCAAACTTCCCTGTCTTCAGTAGCCTAATGCAGGAAAGGTACTTCATTTCAAAGATGTTGGGGATGTGAGAGCAGGAAATGAAAAAAGGAAAAAAAAATAGGAGGAAAAAAGAGACTTGACGGAAAATTGAACAATTTTTTCTGTTGGAGTTCAATATCTTCTCTGCCTCCTTTCTCTTCTGATAGGTGGGTTTGTCTGGAGTTTGCTGGTAACTCTGCCCTCAGGATGATGACAGTTACTAAGTGGGAGGATTAGACTTGGAGGTGGGACTCCTGGAGGCAGGGTATAGCAATTGCCAGTCCCTCTGTAAGACTGCACCCCATTGCTCTCCTTTGGGGTCCACTTATGTGACACAGAATCCTGGTCTTAGACCCTTCCCTCACTTGTGGACCCCACAATTCCTGGTTTCTTATTTAGTCTCTAAATTGTATCTCTCATGTCCCTGATCTTTAGACTTCCCAATCAGGAACCTCTCTCCCTGGGAGTCCTGAGGGCTGGGGACTGGGACCTGTGTGCCTGTGTTAGAAAGGAAAGCTGTTCTGTATTGGGTAAATCAGGACCAGGCATTAACAGCTGTGGGCCAGCCATGTAACTGCGGGCACTGGGCCAGGCTGGTGCCTACAGGGTGGTTGGGAGACTAGGGATTGAGGAGCTGCAGGGCCCTGTTGATTGCCAAACTGCCAGGACCAGGTAATGGATGGAGTCATGGACCAGGCTCATGTCTGGTCCCAGCAAGTGCTGCCCACGTTGTCTCTGGGATCCAAGTGGGTGCCGTTCTGGTTGGTTGAATGAGCCAAGATCAAGATGACCTTTCACCCTTTTCCCACCTACTGACCCCTTGCAAGGTTCTCTTCTGTCTCTGCAGCAAGATGGCGGCTATTAGCACACCTAGCAGGGATAACTCAGATGCAACCAAGCCTCAGGGTCCTTGGGGATGATCTTTCAGGTCCAGGGTGTTATCCCTGGGTATAAGTATCCATGTCCCAAGTTGGTAGCAGCAGCATTGGCTAACCTGTAGGTACCTAGAATGCTTATAGTTTTATCTCTTAAATTTTGTTCTATAATTCAATATATGGATTTTTGTATTTCATTTTCCCCTTTTTATTTCTTTATGACTTTTTACATTAATTTCTCTCTTACAGATTTCTAAGTATTCATTTAAAATTAAGGATGTTTGTATTTATCAAGTACTACAAATGAACTAACATACTTTTACTGTTTATTTTACTGTGACATTTTAGTTTTTGGTATAAAACCAAAACAAACAAAAAAGAAGTTAGGTAATAAATTATAAGTTGGGTTCTTGTGTTCTGGTTTTTTCACTGTGTCAGAAATTTGAAATAATATTGATCATGTACATCAAATTAGGCAGATATAATATCCTAATTATAATTGGGTCTTATCCATGAAGATGATAGTCTCCATTTAGGTCTTTTAAGTATTCATATCTTCACACTGTTTAATAAATTGCAGTGTACAAGTCTTGCAAATATTTTGTCAAATTCATCACTAAGTTATATTTCTACTCTAGTTAGTATACTTGTCTTTCAATATCTGATTTTTCATTGTTGGTATAGAGAAATGCAATCTTTTATTGATCTTCTCTCATGCAAATTGCTTAACTACCTTTTGATTTCTCAGGGATTTTTTTGTAGATTCTATAAGATTTCACAGCATATTTGTGTAGCAATAACTGCAGTTTTATTTCTTTCCAGGCTGTTATGCCTTTATTTATTTTTCATGCCTTATTGCACTACCTAGAATTTTCCAGTACAACACATATTGTAGTACTTATAGTAAATAATCTTACTTTGTTACTTTAGAAAAAATGTATCCTCTCCTTTATAATTAAACCTAATAATAGCTGTAAGTGCTCCATCAAATTACTGTATAAGGTTGAGAGTTCCCTTCTATTCTTATTTTACACAGAGTTTTTATCATGAATGAGTAATGTTTTTGTCAAATGTTTTTCTGCACCGAGTGGAATGAGCATATATAATTTTCTCTTCTTAAATCATTCTAAATTTCTTAATTTACAATGATGTGTAAATGTTAAATTCATTTTGAATTCTGGAATAAGTCTTGCAAAGTCATGATGTATCCTACTTTTTATATGCTTATGATATAAGTTATTAAAATTTTAGTAAATTTTGTTTGTTGGTACATGAGAAATACTTTTCTGTGGTATTTTTCATGAAATGTTTGTGATTTTGGTATTAATGTAATTATGACTTCATAGAATAGTTGGGAAATGTTCTCTTTTCCACATGTATAACTGATATTATTTTTTCCTTAAATGTTTGGCAGATTTACTAATGATATAATTTTTCCAAGAATTTTTTAATCATTTGGAAATTATCACACTTCTAAATGACTCATGGGTCAAAGAAAAAATAATAAAATATTTAGTAATAATTTTGTACCATGCAGTTTAGTCAGCTGTTTCACTTCTGGGACTAAAGGATCCAACCAGAACAATTTTAGAGGAGGAAAAGTGTATTTTAGGGCTCATCTTTTCAGAGGTCTTAGTCCATAAAAGGCCGGCTTCATCCCTGGGGGTTTTGAGGTAAGATAGGACATCATGGCAGAAGAGTGCAGCAGAGGGAAACAGCTCACATGGTGATCAGGAAGCAGATAGACTCCACTCACCAGATGCAAATAAATACCTCAAAGCCATGTCCCCAGTTCCTACCTCTTCCAGCCACACCCTACCACTTCAATTACCGGTTAATTACTCAGTTACTCAGTTAACACTTCAATTACTCAGTTAATCCCTATCAGGGATTAATTCGCTGATTAGGTTAAGATTCTTACAATCCAAACATTTCTCCTCTGAACCTTCTTGCATTGTCTCATATGTGAGATTTTAGGTGACACCTCACATCCAAACCACAACAGATACTTAGAGAGAACTTTGTAAGAGTGGATATCCATATTGAGAAGAAAGGTCTCAAATCAATAACCAGAACTTGCACTTTAAGAAACAACAAAAGAACAAACTAAATATTTCGAAATATTGCTCTATATTTTCCACTCTGATTCCCCAAATTAATTTAGTCATTGGTTCCCTCTTCTCTCCCTTCTTTCTGAAACATCTTAGAGTAAATTCAATAGTCTCTTTTAATGTGGAACAGATAATTTTTAACTATTTTGTTTATTTTTTGTAAAAGGAGACAATAGACTTCAGTGGAGAAGTAAAGTGACTTGCCCAAGGTCACAGTTGATACATGCTAGGATCTTTTTGAGTGGTATTTTTCTCTCAAAATATATTCATCTAATCTTCTCTTAGGTATGTCTATGAGCCTTAGCATGCTACTGTGTGTGTGTGTGTGTGTGTGTGTGTGTATCTGTGTGTGTGTGTGTGTGTGTGTTTTCCATAAGTTTTATGTTTATGTGATCAGTGGCAACTTCTGTGAATTGCCACAACATTTAATGTAGTATAGCAAAGATAGTAATAGCTAAATTGTCCACATTTGATATAGGTTTTCAAAGTACCTATAT
Source organism: Glaucomys volans (assembly GCA_020662805.1). Taxonomy (NCBI): domain Eukaryota; kingdom Metazoa; phylum Chordata; class Mammalia; order Rodentia; family Sciuridae; genus Glaucomys; species Glaucomys volans. The sequence continues at coordinate 287,777 of JAJEJO010004084.1, read as the reverse complement.
ACTTAGCACATGGCTAATATTTACTTAGAATCCTTTCCATGTGTTAGATGATGATACTTTGCTTTGTCTTCTTTGATTATAATAAATTTTCAGGGGAAAAGAACCTTAGTAAAATAAATTTATAAGTGTTTCAAAATACAGTTTTCTAACAATGGTGACTTCCTATCTATGTACCCATTGCCTTATTTTTTGACAAACTAAATTATGCTTCATCAATTGAAAACAATGTTTGCTTTAAACTTGCCTGAATGAGAAATTGTGCTTGTGAGTTTTAGGAAGTATGATTTAATTGACATTTCAGGTGTTATTTTTTTCCAGATAGACTTCCTATTGTTGAAATGAACATTTTTTTTCTCATCTGAGTAATGGCACAGGAAAAGGATGTTTGAAATCAAATAATCATAAGCAATTTATTATTGAAAAAGAAAAAAAAATCCTTAAAACTTCAATTCATTCTTGCACACAAAAACACAACCCATGTAAATTCAAACTTACTTGCAATTCAAGTAACTTCTACAATGGAGGAATAAGCCTCTTAACAAGATTGAATTTGCTATTGTGCGTGTTACAAGCTGAACAAACAGAGATTGGGGAAGGCTCTGTTCATTCATGTGCCTCCTTTAAAAAACAAATACCAGTTTAATATAAATGGAAATGAGGGCAACATTAGTGTGAACACAAATCTTGATCCATTGTAACCTAATAATGAAAGCCATACTTTTTTTGAGGTTGGATAAATGGATAACATCATACCTTTTAGAATCTGAATCATCACTATTTTTGTTAACATTTTCTTCTTTTCTGAATTTTACTTTGCACATTGGAATGACTACAAATTCAAGCACTAAAAGTCATGAATACTGGTGTGCACAACTAACATAGAATCATTACAAATAATTATGCAAAAATATTCAAAGATTACAAAACAAAACCCAAAGGACAGCTTTGTAAAATTCCTTTTTAATGTTTATACTATCTAAGTCCTATAGTTAATAGTTGTACTGAAACATTTGCCCTAATTCAAGGTAAGATCATGGAAGCATTATTATAGAAGTTTTGTTTCATGAACAGGTAGGACTAATGCTTCTCTTTATTTGAAAGACAACAATGTCTGAATAATAACAGGAACATGTTTCGTGGCTAACTCCCAGAGAAAGGACTTCTTATTACTTTGCGTCTTTTTAAAATGTGTTGAAAAATATATTAACTTCTCTGATTTCTAAAATTAAAACATTCATTCTCAAAATGGTCTTACTTTTCTTTTTATAAGTTAGAAATAAATTACATAATGAGATTATATAATGGTTTTATGTAAACAGCTGAAATGTAAGTGCTGGCAAGGATGGGGAGAAAAAGAAACGCTCACCCACTGTTGGTGGGAATACAAATTAGTATAGCCATTATGGAGAACAGCATAAATATTCCTCAAAAACTTAAAAAAAGCCCACTAAAAGTAGTTCTATATGATCCAGCTATCCTATCCTACTTCTTGGTATATATTCAAAGGAAATGATATCAGAATATCAAAGAGATACCTGCATGTCCATGTCCATCATTCACAATAGCCAATTTGTGTAATCAACCCAGATGTCCATCAATTGATGAATGAATAAAGAAATGTGGTATCTGTACACAATAATACTATTTGATCATTAGAAAACATAAAATCCTACTATTTGTGATAATATGAATGTAACTGAAGGTCATTTTTTAAAAAATAATTTTATTGGTGCATTATAATTACAAATAATAATAGGATTTGTTGTTCAAAATTTATACAGGCACATAATATAATTTGGTCAATTTCATTACCCATTACCTCACTTTTCCCCTGGCCTCCCTTCCCTTGCCTCCCTTTCTACACTCTATTGAACTCCCCTATATTTTCATGAGATCCCTCCATTTCCCCCACTTTTTTCTCCTCTCTAGCTTCCACATATTAAAGAAAACATTCAACTCTTGACTTTTTGAGTCTGGTAATTTCCCTTAACATAATGCTCTTGAGTTCTGTCCATTTCCCTGCAAATGACATAATTGAAATTTTCTTTGTGGCTAACTAAACCTGAGAGAGAAAAAATAGCACATGATCCCACTTATATGTAGAATTTTAAAAAGCCAAGCTCATAGATGTTGAGAGTAGAATGGTGATTACCAGAGGCTATGACAGAGAAGGAAATGGGGAGATATTGGTCAATAGGTGCAAATTTTCAATTAGGGAAAATATAATTTTAATATTTAATGCAAATCAGAGTAACCATAATTAACAATACATGCTACATATTTCAAAATAGCTCAAAGAGTAAATTTTAAATGTCTTACCAGAAAAAAATGATGTGAAGTAATAAATGTGTGAATTAGTTAATTTAATTATTCCACATTCTATGTATGTAGCAAAACTTTACATAGTAGCCAAAAGATATGTACACATATGATTTGTCAATTTAAAATAGTATCAGTAAAATATTTTAGTTTAAAAAGACATTCTTTAGAATATAAAATGGTTCTCAATTTTCTGATTTAATTGTATAAGTAGTTCTTAGAAATGGGTAAGGAAGAAAAATGGGAATAATTTAAAATGCTACCATATATAGGCAGTGCAGATTTGCTAAATGAGTTTGGTCAATTATAAATGAAGTCACTACACCTACCTCACCAGATTATTGTGAAGATTAGATGAGATAGTATATGTAAAGCGTCCAACACAGTGATTGTGAAGCCAAAATGAGTATTAGAAAAATGACAGGTGTTCTTGCTATCATAATTTTTTTCTGAGAAGTTAGGCAAAATTCTTCCTAATTTCCTCATTTCTAAATGTACATTCAATAAATAACTAAATTTGAAAATATACTGTAATTTTTACTTTTAAAGCCAGAGCTATACTTGAAACCATTCAAAATTATAACTTGTCTTTATAGAGTGTGAAAGAGGATTTTTGTTTCCTTATCTGTATACACATGACTTAGGTCAAATCATACCAATGCAAAGACTGTAGCACATCATTTATGCTAATACACAGTGGAGAAATATTTAACAGTTTGGAGAAACTATTAATTATGGGAGGATTTATTCTCTAAATTAATATAGTAATTTATAAAATGATAATATGAAAGAAGTATAGGACTATCGTTGAAAGCATAGCTTTGCCTATGAAAACATAAGGATTGATATAAGCTTGAAAAGCTAACTCTCATTATTCTAAAAATTCTAATAGGATAGTCACTCAATTATATCAAATACTGATTTGTGTACTATATTTCAAAGTTTTAGTATGAATATGTTCTTATTTGTATGGACTAATTTATTTCTGACAGATTTTTCTTCAAATTTTTGTCATAATTTGAAGATACTGGTAAATAATTTGACCAATGCTATTGGATGCAAATAGACATATCCACAAAAGTGAACTATGGGTGAAAGATATTCTCAATACAATTTATCTGAGGAATAAATTTTTAGCAAATACATTGTAATCCTAGTATTCAGAACTTAGTTATAGTTTTATTGGCTAATTGGTTCATAAACTATCTATAATTTTTAGTTCATAAAATTAAGCCCAGAATAATCAATTAATTGGATTTTTCTTATTTACATAATATTAAAAGTAATGTTTGATTCATCATAATGCACTTTATAACTATACTGTTGAAGGTACAAAAGCCACTAATAATGTAACAGTTAGATGGTATTTGATTTTTCAGTAGATATTACCCAAAATTGTTGAGAAGAAATTTGTTTTTCAAAATTTAATGTTTTGAAGTATTTATTATAATTGAAAAACTACTTTCTCAACTTTTATATTTCAAAAGTTTATGTCCTTATCTTCCTCCTCTTCTGTCCTAAATTATGCCGTATCAGTAATAAATACTATTGAAACCTTAATGCAAAGGACCTTAGCATTTAAAGCAATAACTGATTTACCAGGTAGTATTCTAGAAGATTTGTTTCTGACACCAATGTGTTAATTTTTACAGAGTACAGTTTCTGATTTAAGTGAGTTGAATAGTAGTTTACTCTAAATACCTCAAGAAAGACTATTAAAGAAACAATAAAATTAATTGAGTTAGGGATTCCTGACTGCTGAAATGTTGTGTGCTAAAAATTATAATAAATTATTAGGATTTATTAAAAATATGCCTGACTGATTTGGTCACATAAACTTGTATATAACTAGTATCTAAACTAGTATGTGAGTGTCAAAACTAATATTCTGAGTTTGCCAATGCTACCTCTTATCAGCCCATGACCTCATGATACAGTTCGATAATTTCATAATATTGCTGAAGTTGTGATAGCATGTCCTTTTTCCCCTCCCTCCCTCCCTTCCTTCCTTCCTTCCTCTCTTCCTTCCTCCCTCCCTCCCTTCCCTTCCTTCCTTCCTTGGTACTGGGGATTGAACCCAGGAGCACTTAACCACTGAGTCATATCCCCAGCTCCTTTTTGTATCTTTTTGTATTTTATTTTGAGACAGGATCTCCCTAAGTTACTTTAGGGCCTGGCTAAGTTGCTGAGACTGACTTCAAACTTGTGAATTTCTTGCCTTAGCCTCCAGAGTCACTGAGATTATAGGAGTGCGCCATCTTGCCCACCTTTAGCATGCATTTTCTAATGAATTTTTCCAAACTTCAGTTTCTGTTTTGCCTCAGGGACTAAAATAGTGGTTCATTTCTATACTTCTTATTAACTGAGGAAATTTATTTATTTTTTGGTACCAGGGATTGAACCCCAGGGTGCTTAACCAGTGAGCCACATCCCCAGCCCCTAATTAAAAACTTTTTTATTTAGAAACAGGGTCTCACTGAGTTCCTAAGTGCTTCACTAAGTTGTTGACACTGGGTTTGAACTCCCAATCCTCCTGCCTCAACCTCCCAAACTGCTAGAACTATAGGCATATGTCACTGTGCCCAGTCAAATTTTAATCCTACTGAAAACACTATGTTAATATGTTTTCTTTAAGCCATAGAGAAATGTTCATGCATCAGTGCATATGATCCTCATTCAAAATGTAGACTACTTAACACAAAGAACTTTAAAACTCAAGCCAAATCAAACAAAAGAAAATAAAAGGTGATACTAAATTATAAAGGTTTGTAAGTCATTTTCATTCAGAACCTGACATTGTATTTTTTTCCACATTTTTATTGGTGCATTATTATTGTACATAATGAAGAGATTCATTGTAATATATTATTACATGCACACAATATAATAACATATTTGACCAATATCACTGCCCGGTATTTCCCACCTCCTCTCTGCCTCTCAACCCTTTGTTTCTTTCCTCTACTGTTCTCCCTTTGATTTTTTATATCTGCTCCCACCTTTCTTTTCCTTTTTCCTCTCTAGCTTCTGCATATGAGAGAAAACATGCAATCCTTAATCATCTGAGTTTTACTTATCTCACTTAACACGATGGTCTCTAGTTTCATCCATTTTCTGGCAAATGATATAATTTTATTTTTCTTTGTGACTGAATGAAACTCCATTGTAGGGCTAGGGTTGTGGCTCAGTGGTAGAGTGCTTGCCTAAAACGAGTGAGGCACTGGGTTCCATCCTCAGTACCACATAAAAAAATAAATAAATAAAGATATCATGTCTGGGGATTCAAGATGGCGGGCTAGAGGAAGGCTGCATTCCTACTTGCTCCGTGGATTCCTACTTGCTCGGGATTCAAACAGCAGGAATATGACTCTCAACGAGATTTTATATTCAAATCACATATAAGGGGTCCACAGTCGCCGCTCCGGAACCAACTCTGCCGGGCTGGGCTCCGCCCCATGCGGGCAACTATTACCCGGGAGCGCCGACCCCGCAGCTGCTTCGGAGTCACCGACCTGGGTCTTCGCCAGCCACCAAGTGAGTGCGGGTCCCCAGTAGCAGCTTTAGAGTCACTGGCCAGGCTCTGGCACAGCCAGCAAGTGAGTGAGGGTCCCCAAGTGAGTGTGGGTCCCCAGCAGCGGCTTCGAAGTCACTGACCAGGCTCCAGCGCCAGCCCGCAAGTGAGCGCAAGACTCCAGTAGCTGCTGGGAAATCACCATCCCTAGGTCAGGTTCAGGCCTGAACCCAGGGCAGACTCAGCTGTGAACACATACCCACCAAGCCATCGGGCCGCCATATCCAGCTCCAAACCCAGGCCTGCACCCTGTTCCTGGTCTAGTCTCAGGCCAGCACCCATGCTGTCCCAGACCATCTAACAACAGCAGGTTGCCTTAGCCCACAAACATTGATTATCCCTGACTTGGAGGCAGTGGGACAGCATCCTTCTTGGGACACAGCATTACCAAGCACTTGACAGGCATCAGACTACTGATCAGCAGGAGGTTTGAATAGTACAATATAATTTTAAGGCAGAACTTTCTTCCTCTTTTTTTATTGTCTAAAGAGTAATATTACGATTATTCCTAATATACTTACTACATTCCCACTTCTGTCCTATTAATACCCTTGTCATTCTATCATGCTCTAATATGGCAGTGTCCTTGGAGATCCATTCTCTTTTATCATGCTAAAAACTTATTTCCTCTAATTTCGCTCTCACTATTCCTATAACATAGTAACTCTATAGACTCACTTCCTATCGCATTAACATTATATTCTAAACCACTCAGCATTTTCATTTTCCACTATTTGAAATTGAGATCCTTATTGTAAACCTATCGATTATGCAGTAGATAATTTGCACTCATTTCTGTATACTACAACACAGTTTATATCTAAATGGTTCTATATGGTTTAAGGACACATATTGTTTGTATGGGGTACTGCTAATAATAATCTCTTCAAAGTGAGGTATTGGAAATCTGCAGGGACACTATTAGTATTTACAGGGAAACTGCAGTCCCTCAGACTCAAACTTCTAGAGGGGAAGATACACAAACAACACGAGAAAGCACAGGAAGAAAGTGTCCCAAACAAACCTAGACGATATATCAAGAGAACCCAAAGAAAGCGTGGTAGAAGGAATGACAGAAAGAGAGTTCAGAATGTTCATAATTAGAATGATGTGATGAGAGAGCAAATTCAGGCTATGAATAATCAGCTAATACAGCAATTGCAGGAAGCAAAAAATCATTTCATGAAGAGATAGAAGTTCTAAGAAAAAAACAAGCAGAAATCCTTGAAGGAAACAAGGAAATGAAGGAAACAATAAACCAAGTTAAAAACTCAATAGAAAGCATAATCAACAAAATAGATCACCTGGAAGATAGAACCTCAGACAATGAAGACAAAATAGTTAATCTGGAAAACAAAGTTGAACAAACAGAGAAGATGGTTAGGAACCATGAACGAAATCTCCAAGAAATATGGGACATCATGAAAAGACCAAATTTAAGAGTTATTGGGATTGAGGAAGGCACAGAGATACAAACCAAGGGAACGAATAATCTGTTCAACGAAATAATATCAGAAAATTTCCCAAATATGACAAATGAGATGGAAAATCATTTACAAGAGGCATACAGGACACCAAACGCACAGAATTACAACAGATCCACACCAAGGCACATTATAATGAAAATACCTAACATACAAAACAAAGATAGAATTTTAAAGGCTGCGAGAGAAAAGCATCAGATTACCTACAGGGGGAAACGATACGTATATCAGCAGATTTCTCAGCCCAGACCCTAAAAGCAAGAAGGGCCTGGAACAACATATTTCAAGCTCTGAAAGAAAACGGATGCCAACAAAGAATCTTATACCCGGCAAAACTTACCTTCAGATTTGATGATGAAATAAAATCCTTCCATGATAAACAAAAGCTTAAAGAATTCACAAATAGAAAGCCTGCCCTACAGAACATTCTCAGCAAAATATTCCAAGAGGAAGATATGAAAAATAACAATGTTAGTCAAGATGGGGAGGAATTACCCTAAAGAAATAGCCAATCAAAGGAGAAACAAAGTTAAGTTAAAAGCCCGAAAAAAGCTGAAATGACAGGAAATACAAGTCATATCTCAATAATAACCCTGAATGTAAATGGCTTAAACTCATCAATCAAAAGATATAGACTGGCAGATTGGATTAAAAAGAAAGACCCAACAATATGCTGCCTTCAAGAGACTTATCTCATAGAAAAACATGACCACAGCCTAAAGATGAAAGGTTGGGAAAAAGCATACCATGCACATGGACTGAGTAATAAGCAGGGGTTTCCATCGTCATTTCAGAAAAACCAGACTTCAAGCCAAAGTTCATCAGAAGGGATAAAGAAGGACATTTCATACTGCTTAAAGGAAGCCTAAATCAGCAAGAAATAACAATCATACATATTTATGCACCAAACAATGGCGCATTCATGTACATCAAGCAGATTCTTCTCAATTTCAGGAACCAAATAGACCAAAACACAAAAATACTGGGGGACTTTAACACACCTCTCTCACCATTGGACAGATCTTCCAAGCAAAAATTGAACAAAGAAACCATAGGACTCAATGACACAATCGCTAATTTAGACTTAACAGACATATATAGAATATTTCATTCATCAAAAAGAGAATACACTTTCTTCTCAGCATCTCATGGGTCCTTCTCTAAAATAGACTATATGTTATGCCACAAAGCTACTCTTAGCAAATACAAAAACATAGATACTACCTTGTATACTATCAGATCATAATGGAGTGAAATTAGATATCAAAGATAAAGTTGGAAACAGAAACTACTCCAAGACCTGGAGATTAAATAACATGCTATTAAATGATACATGGATAACAGAAGACATTAGGGGAGAAATTAAAAGATTCTTAGAGGTCAATGAGAACAAAGATACAACATATCAAAATCTCTGGGATACTATGAAAGCAGTGCTAAGTGGAAACTTCATAGCATTGAGTGCATTCAACAAAAGAATGAAAAGTCAACAAATCAATGACCTTACATTACAGATGGAGGCCCTAGAAAAAGAGGAACAAACCATCACCAAAAGTAGTAGAAGACAGGAAATAATCAAAATCAGAGCTGAAATCAATGAAATTGAAACAAAAGAAACAATTCAAAAAATTGACAAAACAAAAAGTTGGTTCTTTGAAAAAATAAACAAAATTGATAAACCCTTAGCCACGCTAATGAAGAGAAGAAGAGAGAAACTCCAAATTACTAAAATTCGTGATGGAAATGCAAATATTACAACAGACACTATTGAAATACAAAACATAATAAGAAGCTATTTTGAAAATTTATACTTCAACAAAATAGAAAACCTGGAAGACATCAACAGGTTCATAGAGCCATATGAGCCACCCAAACTGAACTTGGAGGACATACACAACTTAAATAGATCAGTTTCAAGCAATGAAATAGAAGAAGTCATCAAAAGCCTACCAACAAAGAGAAGTCCAGGACCGGATGCATTCACAGCCGAATTCTACAAGACCTTCAAAGAAGAGCTCATTCCAATACTCCTCAAAGTATTTCATGAAATAGAGAAGGAGGGAACCCTTCCAAACTCATTCTATGAAGCTAATATCACTCTGATACCAAAACCAGAGAAGGACACATTGAGGAAAGAAAATTTCTGACCAATATCCCTAATGAACATAGATACAAAACTTCCTAACAAAATTTTAGCAAATCACATACAAAAGCATATTAAAAAGATAGTGCACCATGATCAAGTGGGTTTCATCCCAGGGATGCAAGGTTGGTTCAACATCCAGAAATCAATAAATGTAATTCACCACATCAATGGACTTAAAGTCAAGAACCACATGATTATTTCAATAGATGCAGAGAAAGCATTTCATAAAATACACCACTCCTTCATTCTCAAAACACTAGAAAAAATAGGGATAGTAGGAATGTTCCTTAACATTGTAAAGGCTATCTATGCTAAGCCCACAGCTAGCATCATTCTAAATGGAGAAAAATTGAAAGCATTCCCCCTGAGAACTGGAACAAGGCAGGGATGCCCTCTTTCGCCACTACTATTCAACATTGTCCTTGAATCTCTAGTCAGAGCAATTAGGCAGACCAAAGAAATTAGAGGAATAGAAAAGAAGAGCTCAAACTATCCCTATTTGCTGATGGCATGATTGTCTATTTAGAAGACCCTAAGAATTCCACCAGAAAACTTCTGGAACTCATAAATGAATTCAGTAAAGTAGGAGGATATAAAATTAATGCTCATAAATCTAATGCATTTTTATTCGTAAGTGTTGCATCCTCTGAGAGAGAAATTAGGAAAACTACCCATTCACAACAACCTCAAAAAAAAAATAAAATACTTGGGAATCAATCTAACAAAAGAAGTGAAAGACCTGTTCAATGAGAACTACAGAACACTAAAGAAAGAAATTAAGGAAAGTCTGAGAAGATGGAAGGATCTCCCATGTTCTTGGATAGGCAGAATAAATATAGCCAAAATGGCCATACTACCAAAAGTGCTATACAAATTCAGTGCAATTCCAATTAAAATCCCAATGATGGACCTCATAGAAATAGAGCAAGCAATCATGAAATTCATTTGGAAGAATAAGAGACCAAGAATAGCTAAAGCAGTTCTTAGCAAGAAGAGCGAAGCAGGGGATATCACAATACCAGACCTTCAACTATATTACAGAGCAATAGTAACAAAAGCAGCATGGTA
>JAJEJO010004084.1:199107-276789 GCA_020662805.1 Glaucomys volans | reverse complement strand
AATAGAGAAGGAGGGAACCCTTCCAAACTCATTCTATGAAGCTAATATCACTCTGATACCAAAACCAGAGAAGGACACATTGAGGAAAGAAAATTTCTGACCAATATCCCTAATGAACATAGATACAAAACTTCCTAACAAAATTTTAGCAAATCACATACAAAAGCATATTAAAAAGATAGTGCACCATGATCAAGTGGGTTTCATCCCAGGGATGCAAGGTTGGTTCAACATCCAGAAATCAATAAATGTAATTCACCACATCAATGGACTTAAAGTCAAGAACCACATGATTATTTCAATAGATGCAGAGAAAGCATTTCATAAAATACACCACTCCTTCATTCTCAAAACACTAGAAAAAATAGGGATAGTAGGAATGTTCCTTAACATTGTAAAGGATATCTATGCTAAGCCCACAGCTAGCATCATTCTAAATGGAGAAAAATTGAAAGCATTTCCCCTGAGAACTGGAACAAGGCAGGGATGCCCTCTTTCGCCACTACTATTCAACATTGTCCTTGAATCTCTAGTCAGAGCAATTAGGCAGACCAAAGAAATTAGAGGAATAGAAAAGAAGAGCTCAAACTATCCCTATTTGCTGATGGCATGATTGTCTATTTAGAAGACCCTAAGAATTCCACCAGAAAACTTCTGGAACTCATAAATGAATTCAGTAAAGTAGGAGGATATAAAATTAATGCTCATAAATCTAATGCATTTTTATTCGTAAGTGTTGCATCCTCTGAGAGAGAAATTAGGAAAACTACCCATTCACAACAACCTCAAAAAATAAAATAAAATACTTGGGAATCAATCTAACAAAAGAAGTGAAAGACCTGTTCAATGAGAACTACAGAACACTAAAGAAAGAAATTAAGGAAAGTCTGAGAAGATGGAAGGATCTCCCATGTTCTTGGATAGGCAGAATAAATATAGCCAAAATGGCCATACTACCAAAAGTGCTATACAAATTCAGTGCAATTCCAATTAAAATCCCAATGATGGACCTCATAGAAATAGAGCAAGCAATCATGAAATTCATTTGGAAGAATAAGAGACCAAGAATAGCTAAAGCAGTTCTTAGCAAGAAGAGCGAAGCAGGGGATATCACAATACCAGACCTTCAACTATATTACAGAGCAATAGTAACAAAAGCAGCATGGTATTGGCACCAAAATAGACAGGTAGATCAATGGTACAGAATAGAGGACAAAGAGACAAACCCACATAAATACAGGTATCTCATACTTGACAAAGGAGCCAAAAACATACATTGGAGAAAAGATAGCCTTTTCAACAAATGGTGCTGGGAAAACTGGAAATCCATATGCAGCAAAATGAAACTAAACCCATATCTCTCACCCTGTCCAAAACTCAATTCAAAGTGGATCAAGGACCTAGGAATTAGACCAGAGACTCTGCACCTAATAGAAGAGAAAATGGGTCCAAATCTTCATCACATTGACCTAGGACCAGATTTCCTTAACATGACTCCCAAAGCTCAAGAAATAAAAGCAGGAATCAATGATTGGGATAGAGTCAAACTAAAAAGCTTTTTCTCAGCAAAGGAAACAATCAGCAATGTGAAGAGAGAGCCTTCAGAGTGGGAGAAAATCTTTGCCACACACACTTCAGACAGAGCACTAATCTCCAGAATCTACAAAGTACTCAAAAATCTTTACACTAAGAACACTAATAACCCAATCAATAAATGGGCCAAGGAAATGAACAGACACTTTACAGAGGAAGCAATCAACGTATTTATGAAAAAATGTTCAATATCCCTTGTTATAAGAGAAATGCAAATCAAAACCACCTTAAGATTTCATCTTACCCCAATTAGAATGTCTCTTATTAAGAATACAGGCAACAACAGGTGTTGGCGAGGATGTGGGGAAAAGGGTACACTCATACATTGCTGGTGGGCTTGCAAGTTGGTGCAGCCACTCTGGAGAGAAGTGTGGAGATTTCTTAGAAAACTTGGAATGGATCCACCATTTGACCCAGCTATCCCAGTCCTTGGCCTATACCCAAAGGACTTAAAATCAGATTACTACAGTGATGCAGCCACATTAATGTTCATAGCTGCTCAATTTACAATAGCTAGATTGTGGAACCAACCTAGATGCCCTTCAATAGATGAATGGATAAAGAAACTGTGGTATATATACACAATGGAGTATTATTCAGCCATAAAGAAGAATAAAATTATGGCATTTGTAGGTAAATGGATGATGTTGGAGATGGTTATGCTACGTGAGATCAGCCAATCCCAAAAATCCAAAGGCTGAATGGTCTCTCTGATAAGTGAATGATGATGAATTATGCGGGGGGAGAAGGGTGGCTAGAATGGAGGAAGGATGGATAGCATGGAGGGAAGGGAGGGGTGGGGTCGTGGTGGGGGGGTAAGTATAATAACAGAATGTGTGACAGACATCATTGCCCTGTGTACATGTATGAATGCACAGATGGTGTGACTCTACTTTGTGTACAACCAGAGAAACAATAGCTGTACTCCATTTGTGTTCAATGAATCAATATGTAAATAATAAATAAATAAATAAATAAAGATATCATGTCTACCTACAATTAAAATTTTTTTTAAAAAAACTCTATTTTACATATATATACACATATATACACATACATGTATATACCATATTTTCTTTATCCATTCATCCATTGATGGACACCTAGGCTTCTTCCATGGTTTGACTATTATGATTTGTGCTACTAAAACATGGGTATATATGTATGACTATAATATAATGACTTCACTTCTTTAGGATAAATACCAAGTAGTGGCATACCTGGGTCATATGGGTGATTCCATGCCAAGTCTTTTGAGCAATTTCTGTACTGTTTTCCATAGTGGTTGCATTCATTTACAATCCCATCAGTAGTATAAAAGTTTTCCTTCTTCTCCATATTCTCTTTAGCATTTATTATTATTTGTGTTCTTGATGACTGCCATTCTGACTGGTTTGAAATGAAATCTCAGTGTTGTTTTGATTTGCATTTCTCTAATAGCTAAAAATGTTCAGTATGTTTTCATCCATTTGTTGTCCATTTGTATTCTTTTGAAAAGTGTCTGTTTAGTTCATTTGCACATTTATTAATTGGGTTATTTGATTTTTTGGTGTAAAGTTTTTGAGCTTTTTATATATTCTAGATATTAATCCTCTGTCAGAAGTGTAGCTAGCAAAGATTTTCCGTCATTCTATAGGATCTCTCTTCATGTTTCTAATTGTTTCCTTCATTGTACTGATGCTTTTTAATTTGATGTCATCTGATTAATTAACTCTTGGCATTATTTCCTGACCTTTATGGGCCCTTTGAGAAACTCATTGACAGTGCTTCTATGCTGGAGTGTTGACCCTATGAAAACTCTTCTAGGAGTTGTATAGTGTCTCAGACTCTGACATTTTAAAGGATTAATCCATATACATATGTCTAGTTGTGGGACAAGAAGATATAACTAACTTGGTGACTTGATTTTCCTAACTTGATTTTCTAGGTCCAATAAGCACAAGTTATAGTCTTAACAGTGTCTCTGTTTTTTCAAGGTCATTTCTCAGAAATGGACAATCTTTGAAAATTTGGTATGAGTCAATTATGGAGAAACAATAAAATCTACTTTAATGAAGAACCCCTAAAATTATTGAAGTTTTCCACCTTATGTTGGCAATTAAGCTCTTCTAACTTTCTTTCAGCAATTCCTTGCCCCAAATCTCAACTTCTCTCATTGTAGCACATCTCTTGCCCTAATTAAAACCAGAGAATTCTACCATCAAGTACTTCCTTGTCCTTTGGTTAAGTATCCTCAGTTTGTAACTGCAAGATTAATTTCTGATCGGATGTAAGAATACTTAAAAAAACACAATTAAGTTCTACAAAAGGTGTCATTCAAGATTAATAAAAGAATGATTACAAAGAATACATAAACCTAATGCTCCAACACAGCAACTATTTTGTTCTTTGCAGATTGTCTTTTACATTGACACATTTATACATCATTGCACTAACAGTTTACATATTAATTTCTCTTCTACCATTTTCTCTTAATTTTATTTCATAACTATTTGTGTACTTTGAGTCTGGATGATTAGTATTTACAAGTAATTTCTCATGTGATAGGCGTATATACCAAAATTTATTAAATCATTTCACTAGACATATATGATTGAATTATTTCCCTTGTTTTCTTCTATAAATAACACTTCAAATGGTATGTTACTGAACAATTTTTCCTACTTTTAGATTATTCCCTTAAGAGAAATATCTACTGGTAGAGTTACTGGGTCAAAAGGTGTTTATAGATTATGGTACATGTTTCACATTGCTATATTGCTTTCTATAGGTGTTATTCCAATTTGTAATGCCATTTGAGTTGCAATACATTACTACTTTACAAATATTGGTCATGAACTTTATAAATGTTTGTGCTTTCATAAAATATCAAGTGACTCTACTTTGAGTACACTTAGGATTCACATTTTGCAACATGTTTATTCATTAATTGTTCATTATGGGAATTACTTATAAAATTATTTGGTCATTTGTCTATTGAGATCTTAGTATTGCTTCTATAAATTTGGCTACATTCTTCATATTGCATAGATGAAACCACTGCATTGATAGCAATCCAAATACTGCTTATGCTTTCTAGTTGATTTTTGTACTACTTAACATGTCAGTTTTATGCTTTTTAATTTTAATCTCTTCAAAGGTAAAATATTTCTGCACAAATATAATAAATATCCTCATCTATTTCCTGTTTGATATTTATAATTTGAGGAATTATTTATAATTCATGTATGCTATTGCACTTATAGGGCACATTTAAGTCAATGAAATAGATTTGGTTTCAAATCCATACTATTACTACAAACTTCTCCATGTTGGTCAGGTTATTTGATCTCACTGAACCATAACCTCTTTGTCTGGCCAATCATGCAAATAAAATGATTTTCATATGACAGACACTCAGTAAATGGTTGTTTTTAATTATGAGCTATATCACTATTCTTTGAAAATAGTTCTCTTTCTAGGCTTTTCCTTTTACATGTCTATTTTCTGTGCCTATACTGTTAAAAATAGTATATTAAAAATAAATTTAAATAGATTTTCCAGACCCTCCCTAATTGTACTAATCTTTTCTTTATTTTGCAGTAATTTTATATTTAAAGAAAATTTACAGCCCAGCATGATGACTCAAGTCTGTAATCCCAGTGGCTCAGGAGGCTTCAACAGGAGAATCACAAATTCAAAGCCAGCCTCAGCAACTTAGCGAGGACCTAAGCAACTCAGTGAGACCCTGTCTCTTAATAAAATACAAAATAGGGCTGGGGATGTGACTCAGTGGCCGAGGGCCCCTGGGTTTAATCCTCTGTACCCCCTGCAAAATTTGCAGTGATTGTACAGAGTTCATGTACAGTACTATATTTCCCCTGGTGTTATCAATTAACATGTTTTGCAAATAATGAATCCATGTAGGCATATAACTATTAGGTAAACTCTTCATTTGTTATATTTTCTCAATTATTACCTAATGTCCTCATTGTATGTAAGTCTAATTTTATATTACAGAATATTCATGTACCAGAAAATTTGTCATATTAGTCATCTTAGTGTAGAATCCAATGACATTATATTGACAATATTTTGTGATGATGATTTCAGATGTTTCCAAATTATTTTAAGTACATCACATCAAACAGAAAATCTTTAATAAATACTAGCTTCTAATTCCTTCCTTCTTCTAGCCACATGTAAATCACTAGTCTAATTCCTACCTCTATGAGAATACGCTTATTCTAGATGGTATATTTATAAATTATTTATCGCTTGTGTCTAACTTATTTCTTTAGAATGTGTTTTCAAGATAATACAGAATGTAATTATTTTGAGGACAGAATAGGATTCTATTGTATTTAAACAGCAGATTGTGTTTCTTTATTCACCTGTTTGTAGACTTTTGGGTTTTTTCCAGTGTGTGACTATTGGGAATGATACTTCAATGATTAATGATGTTAATTATCTTTTTTTGGTAGTATTTGGTATTGATGCCTGGGGTACTGTACCACTGAGCCACATCCCCAGTCCTTTCTATTTTTCATTTGGAAATAGGGTCTCACTAAGTTGCCAAGTCTGACCTTGAGTTTTTGATTGTCTGCTCCTCCTAAATCACTGGAATTACAGGTGTGTGCCCCTATGCCTGGCTGATGTTGAGTATATTTTCATTTACTTATTGGCTATTTGTATATCATATTTGGGAAAAAGGAGTATTCAAGTCTTTTACTCATTTTTTGTGTGTTTTTTTTCTATTTTTTTATAGTATATTTTTTAGTTATAGATGGACACAATATCTTTACTTATTTATTTTTATGTGGTGCTGAGGATCAAACCTAGGGCCTCACATATGCTAGGCAAGCGCTCTGCCACTGAGTCACAATCCCAGCCCTGTATTTTTGTTCTTAAGGAATTTGTTCTATAGTACAGGTATTAAACTCCTATCATATATAGTTTTCAAATATATTAACCCATTTTTATGTTATCTTATCACTTTCTTGACAACGTTCTTTCAGGCAAAGTAGTTTTCAGTTTTGCTTCGAGTCTAAATTATCTATTTTAAGTTTCTTGTGCTTTTGTGTCATATCTAAGAATCCATTGCTGAATCTAGGCATGAATATTTATCCTTATGCTTTATTGTAAGGTGTTTTATGATTTTAATTCTTAAAAGTATTTATTCATATTTAGAACATTGATGCATTTTGCTTTAAGTTTCGTTTATAATGTAAGGGAGTAGTACAACTTCATTTCTTTGAATGTGAATATACAGCTGTTTTAGTACCATCTACTGAAAAAACTATCCTAAATTGAGTGGGCTTAATACACATCAAAAATCAGTTCATTTCTTCACTCTTGATTATATTTCAGGGAGACATATTACACATATTTGTGCAAGTGCCACTCTGTCTTGGTTATCACAGTTATGTACTATGTTTTGAAATTATAAAGTGTGAATCAAATTTTACTCTTCTTTTAAAGGTTGTTGTTGTTATTCAAGTATCCTAACAACTCCAAACGAATTTGAAAATTAGCTTTTCCATTTCTGCTGAACCAAGACTGCAGGAACTTTTATGGACATTGCAATGAACCTGCATAACATTTTGTGTAATATTGACAATTCACTAATATCAAGTTTTCCTATGCATGAACTTTGGATATTTTCCCATTTAAGTTTTCTTCAATTTCTTTCAGCATAGTTTTCAAATACAAGTTGTTCATAACCATGATTATATTTCATGGTTATATTTATTCCTTGGTACTGTGCTTAACCAGTAAGCCACATTGCCATCCCTTTTTTATTTTGAGAAGGATCTCGCTAGGTTGCTTACAGCCTCACTAAGTTGCTGAGGCTGGCTTCCAACCTGTGATCCTCCTGCCTCAGTCTCCCAAGGGGCTAAGATTATAGGTTTGTGCAACCATGCCCAACAATACTTTACTCTTTTAGATGCTATTGAAAATGGAATTGTTTTCTGAATTTCCTGTTTTGGATTGCTCATTGCTGGTATATAAAAAGACAACCAGTCTTTCTATGTGAGCCAATCTTTTTGTGTTTATCTTGTTTCCTGTAATATTTCTGAATTCATTATTAGCCTGAGTATCTTTCTTGTGTTAAGTTACAGCAAAAATTCTTTCTTTCCAATTGCAATACCTTTTATTTCTTTTTATCATCCCTGCTAGAACTTGAAGATTGGACGAAGTTGAATGACAGTGGTGAAACAAACATTCTTGCTTATTCCTGACCTGAAGGGAAAAACACTTGTTCTTTGACCACTGATAGGATGTTAATTATGGGTATTTCATTAATGTTCTTTATCATGTTATGTTCAGGAAGTTCCTTTCTATGTGTACTGTGTGTAAGCATGTGTTTGGTACTAGGGATTGAATCCAGAACTTTGTGAATGTGAGACAAGTGTTTTTCCAGTGAGCTTCGCTCCCCAGTCCTTTGAAAAATTTTTTTGAGCAAAGCTTTTTGACATGTTTTAAATTGATTTTTGTACAGGGTGAGAAACAGGAGTTAAATTTACATCTTCTTATGTGGATATCTAGTTTTCTCAGCACAATTTGTGCTTACGAGGACATAAATCTCAAATGTTTCTCTAAAATTTGATAAATAGGAAACAAACAATCATGAAATAGGTCAAAAAGACATGATCCTAGTAACCCTACTATCCATTCCCAAAATTATAAAAATAAAGCAGTTGGACCCTACAATATTGTTGAAACTGTGCTCTACTCTAGGCACTTTTGTGCAGAGCTAGGAATAAAGAGAAGGATCTTAAATTCAGGTATGTGCCTTAGTTATGAGAAACATATAGTTTAATAAGGGAATAAGACAGTAAAGCTTATTAATTTATTCATTAAATTTGCATTTATTGATTGATGACTGTGTCAATAAATTGTCCAGATCTAGAGGAAATCATTGTGGAGAAGACAAATAAAATTTCACTGTCATCTGGGACTTATATTCTAATGGAGGGAGACAGAGCAACCAAATCAGTTAGACTTATGATTAGTGTTATATAGAAAATGGAAGTGGTAAGTATTAATTACTAAGTAACTAATCTGGATTGGTTAAGAGAAGAATCTTACAGAAAATAAAATTTAACCAGAAATCTCAATGACAAGAATGAGCAAGCCATGTATAGATTAGAGAGAACAGCATTTCAGGTGTAGGAAAAAACTAGAGCAATAAGGCCCTTATCCATGAATGACCTTGGTAGATACATAATAAGAATATGAAAAACACAAGAATTAATAGACTATGATATATTCTGAAAAGGCTATTCAGAGTTATATTTTATAAGGCTTTACAAAACACTGCAAGACATTTGGACTTTATTCTAAAGGCTATGGGAAGTCATTGGAAATTTTAAATGTAATATAATTAATATTTAAATAGAGGTATATGGGGATGATTTCCAAACACAGCCCAAGATGGGGCTTGAGGGAACCGTAAGAGAAAGCTATTCCTGAGCAGTTAAGAAAGGATTAAACACATCAATCATTGAGCCATTGTTTTCGGAAGAGAGTGGGGGCTGTTTTTTTGTGTGTGTTTGGAAAAAGGCAATGGCATATTATACAAATAAGCAGTATTTCTGGGAAAAGAATAACATGTAACAAACTCATTGAGTCATAAAAAAAATCCTGTGATATATTTTTGGATGAATAGATATGGCTGTAAGACCTAAGGCCAGGGGGAGTGAAATAACAGTCTAGGACCTATGGAATCTGTAAAACTTCAAATTTCATACATGCATCAGGAGATGAGACCTGGAATTACAGTTAGAGAAATCTGGGAAAGAATGGAATGAGATATGTATTTAAGAAATGTTGACCATAGAAAATTATCAGAGTTTGGATCCAGAATGTTCCCCAAGGCTCATGTGTTGAAGATTTGGTCCCCAATGCAACAATGCTCAGAGGTGGGATTTATTTTATTTGTTCTATTTAGTTACACATAGTGGTAGAATGAATTTTGATACATCATACATGAATAGACTATAACTTCCCATTCTTCTGGTTATACATGATGTAGAATTACACAGATTGTGTAATCTTATATGCACATAGGGTAATAATGTCCAATTTATTCCACTGTCCTCACCCCCATACCCCTTCCCTCCCTTTACTCCCCTCTGTCTAATCCAAAGCATCTCTATTCTTCCCTAGTCACCCCCCAATCTTATTGTAAATTAGCATCTGCACATCAGAGAAAATGTTTGGCCTTTGGTTCTTTGGTATTGACTTATTTCACTTAACATGATACTTTCCAGTTCCATTGATTTATCTGCAAATGTCATAATTTTATTCTTCTTTATGGCTGAATAATATTCCATTGTGTATATATACCACATTTTCTTTATCCATTCATTGGTTGAAGGGCACCTAGTTTTGTTCCTTAATTTAGATATTGTGAATTGAGCTGCTAAGAACTTTGATGTAGCTGTGTGACTGTAGTATGCTGATTTTAAGTCCTTTGGGTATAGACCAAAGAGTGGGATAACTGGGTCAAATGAGGGTTCCATTCCAAGTTTATTAAAGAATCTCCATACTGCTTTCCATAATGTTTGCACCATTTTGCAGTCCCACCAGCAATGCAAGAGTGTAACTTTTCCCCACATCCTTGCCAACACTTATTGTTGCTTATATTCTTGATAATTGCCATTCTGACTTGAGTGAAATGAAATGTTAGAGTAGTTTTGATTTGCATTTCTCTAATCACTATAGATGTTGAACATTTTCTCATATATTTGTTGATCAATTGTATATCTTCTTCTGTGAAGTGTCTGCTCAGTTCCTTAGCCCATTTATTGATTTGGTTGCTTTTTTGGTGTGTTTTTTTTAAAAAATTCTTTATATATCCTGGAAATTAGTCCTCTATCTGAGGTGTGTGTGGTAAAGATTTTCTCCCATTCTGTAGGCTCTCTCTTCATGTTATTGATTGTTTCTTTTGCTGAGAAGAAGATTTTTTAGTTTGAATCTATCCTATTTGTTGATTTGTGATTTTACTTCTTGCGCTTTTGGAGTCTTGTTAAAGAAGTCAGTTTATAAACTGACATGGTGGAGATTTGGAACCTACTTTTTCTTCTATTAGGCACAGGGTCTCTGTTCTAGTGCCTAAGTGTTCAATCCAACTTGGATTGATTTTTTTCAGGGTGAGAGATAGAGGTTTAATTTCATTTTGCTACGCATGGATTTCCAGTTTCCCCAGTACCATTTGTTGAAGAGGCTATCTTTTCTCCAACGAATGCTTTTGGTGCCTTTGTCTAGTATGAGATAATCATATTTATGTGGGTTTATCTCTGTGTCTTCCATTTTGTACCGTTGGTCTACATGGTACAAATGGTATTGGTGTCAATACCATTCCGTTTTTGTTACTATTGCTCTGTAGTATAGTTTAAGGTCTAGTATTGTGATGCCTTTTGCCTCACTTTTCTTGCTATGGATTGCTTTGGCTATTCTGGGTCTTTTATTTTTCCAAATGAATTTCATTATTATTTTTTCTAGTTCTATGAACAATGTCATTGAGATTTTAATAGGAACTGCATTAAATCTGTATTACAGTTTTGATAGTATGGCCATTTTGCCAATATTAATTCTGCCTATCCAGGAGCATGGGAAATCTTTCCATTTTCTATGATCTTCTTCAGTTTCTTTAGTGTTCTGTAGGTTTCATCATAGAGAAATCTTCCAATATGATATACTGCCTCACCACAGGCCCAGAAACATTGGAACCAGCCAAACATGGACTGAAACCCTGAACCATAATAAATCCTTCCTTCTCTGAGTTGTTTTTCTCAGGTGTTTGGTCACAACAATAAAAAGATAACATGAAAGCTATTAATAGATACTATTTGATTGAATGTGAATATGAACAACAGTAAAAGAGAGCACCCATGCGTTCAATTCCTGATACAAAAAAAAAAAAAATGACTTCTGTGTTTGTTCGCCCGGGTGATATGCAAAGACTGAAAAAAATAGTTAACTTTGATTATGCATGATTGATTGGAATTATAGGACAATTTTTACTGTCTTTTTTTTACAATATATAGTATTTTATACATTTTTTTTTTTTTTTACAAATTGCAGTGATTGCTATCAGAAGGATTCTTTTGCTCCTGTGGTATTCATTCACTGAGTTGCTAGGAATGCTGGTACACAAAGTCCCACAGCTTACTCCTTCTCCATAAATTGTTCTTACCTTTAGGAGTCACTTTTCCCAAAGTTATCTTCATTCACTGTGGGCATCTTGCATCCAATGACTGGTTGATGAAGACATTATAAAGACAGAGAACTTTTGTCTATTTGGGTTACCCATTAAGGTCATCACATCTCCAGAGTTCCTTGTGAGAAGGGCTGAGGCCTTTGATATAACTGTAAGCAGTTCAAATCCTCCTTTTATCCAACCTTGTTTCCCAACTCACTCAAGGATGAAATTTTTGAGAGCTCTGCTCAATAAATCACCCACATCTTAGAGTCTATATCCTATGGTATACAAGCAATGACTTTGATAATCTGAAAAACAATTCAACAAAAATAAATCAGTTATTATTTGGAAAAATGAAGATGTTTAAATCTGGAGAAAAGATACTTTGATTTTCTCAGCCACTGTAAAAAATAAATAAAGCTACTCCTTATAAGTACCCCATAAAAACTGGTAGACGTTTTAAAGACACATTCCATAGACTCCATACCATGCTTAGAGCTGATTGAGAATGAAATGTTTCATTTTGTAATTTTGTATGTGCCCACTGAAACTTGTGAATGTATATAAGTTTAGATTTCTTCATATAGGCTAAAGAGCATTTATAATCATTTATTATATATTTCTTAGGTTAATTAGGCATATGATTTTTTAAATGGTCATTTTCTGTGATATTACACAGAATCTCTACTTCTATGTAATAATAATGCCTATTATCTATCACCTTAAGCATACTAGAATAAAAGAATTTGGAATGAACTCCTTCCTTGTGTTATAACAGAATGCTCTTGAGGATGCACATTGTATATTTCCACTAATATGGATTTAATCAACCCTTTAATCAACCCTTTTCCTGCTTATTATAACATCAAGTGACTTGTGATAATGCCAAAAATTAAGAAATGTTGGTTGAATTTTCATCAGCTAGCTTGCCATTGGAAAGCTGATAACTTACCTCAAGTGACATCTGTAAAATAAAAACAAAATTAATTAGAAACCATCACTTCTGGAAAAGAGACAAACATGTCTTTTCTTATCTTGTCTCTTTGACGACCATCTGCATTTTGTATATGAACACTGAATTAAAGAGAACACTATTTAAAACCAAAATTATATACACATTTATGCAATACCTTGAAAAGACAAGTTAATTAGAATATACTTTGTGTATTTTGATAATTGTTTATTAATGGTAGAAATGGAAAACAAAATCTTGTTACAGACCAAAAGCAAAGGAAACATAGGAACAAGGAAATTGCTAATCTTTTTAGGTTATTTTAATTACTTGGGAGAGGAAATTAGATACTTTTTTTCATAATAATGTGAAGAATAATGTTTTTTAAAGTAAATTATATTCTATATTCCAAAATGAATATAGCCTTATATTTTCCCTGTTTATACAAATAATAAATTCATATTATAAAATTGGTATAGAAAAGAGTAAATGAAAGCAAAATGGGCTTTGATTTCTAACTCATATTAATAAATCATTAACTTTTTTGTGTCTGTCTTTTCATGAACATGTTCTATTATGGCATCTGTCTACCACTTACATATATACAAATAATATTTATATATGAATTATTTTTTATTTTGAAACAGGGTCTCACTAAGATGCTTAGGGCCTTTGCTAAATTGCTGAGGCCATCCTCTAACTTGTGATCCTTCTGCCTAAGCTTCCTGAGCTTCATCGATTACAGGCATTTGTCACCATGCCTGGCTCTTACACACTTTGTCCACTCAAAGTTTCATGGATATTTTCCATGGTAATAAGCATACATCTAAAACCCAGTTTTAAATGGCTATACACTTTTCCATTGTATTGACATTTTGCATTTTATGCAAATGATTCCCAGTTGGGGGACATTCAAATTGTTTTTTTAAAAATATGCAAAAACCACCATGAAGATTAAAATAGATAGATAGATAGATAGATAGATAGATGACAGATAGAAATGCATGTCTGGACATGTATTCATATAAGTCTTCAGAGTCCTTTGTTAGAAATGAAATTTTGGGGTCAAAATGTAAATGTTTTAAAATATGAAGTGGCTTGCTTTTAACCACCCATTCATTTGTTTATTCAGTTTATAGATCTATTAAGTTAGGTAAAATAATTATAGTTAAATACAAAAACATAAATGTACACTGCTCAAAAGACAAATACCATATCATTTCACTTACATGTGGAATCTAAAAACGTTGATTTTATACAAAGAGTAGAATGATAGTCTCTAGGACTGGGACAGAATAGGGGAGTGTGTGTTTGGGAGATGAACAAAGAATGAAGTGAGTCTTAGTAAATTCTTATATCCACATAATTCATCTTAATGACAAACACATAGGTAAGTTCCCTCACCCTAGAATGTCCCATCATGCTCTTTGTCAGTCAATACCACTCTACAAAATTCAGGCAATGGCTTTATTTGTATTTTCAAAAATATCTTTATGTAAACTACTAATACCATTTGTTCCTTTTATGAGCAGCGTTTTTTTTCTCAGCATAAGTCAGTGAGATTCACCTTTGTGTATATCAGTAGTTTTCCTCTTTTCATTTTTTAAAAGTAGTCCTTTGTATGAATAAATCATTTTTAATCCATTTCCCTACTTGTAGTTTCTTGGAGTGCTTGGTTGATATATTAATTTTTCCAGTCTTTCTAAGTTGTAATTGACAACAGAAATTGTATATACTTAGTATGTACAAAGTGACAACTTGACCAGTATAAACAATGTGAAATAATTATGATCAAATTGATTAATGCAATTACCACATCACAGAACTAACATTTATGTGTGTGTGTGATGAGTACATTTAAGATAGCTCTTTCAGAAAATTTCCTATATACAATATGATATTATTAACAATAATCATCATACTGTATATTAAATCACCAGAATTTATTCATCTTATACATGAAAGGTTATAACCTTTAACCCAAATGTCCCCATATCTCCTTCACTTTAGCTTCACTCTGCTTCTATGATTCTGACTTTTTAGACTCCATATATATGTGCTTATTTCTCTTAGCAAAATGTCCTCCCAGATTCATCCATATTACAAATGACAGAATTTCTTTAAAAGCTGAACATTATTCGATTGGGTACCTATAAAATGTTTTCTTTATCCATTAATTTGTTGATGGACACAAGCTGTTTCCATTTTTTGTTCTGTTCAGATTTTCCATTTCTTCAGGATTCTTTCTTGATAAGACTTATGTTCACAGGAATGTATATATTTATCTGTGTTATCTAATTTTGGCCTATACTGTTTCTTATGATCTTTTTTATTTTTGTACTATCTGTTGCATTGTTTCCTTTTATTTATAATTTTATTTGAGCCTGATGTCATTTTTCTTGGTTTAGAGATTCAGTTTTGTCAATATTGTCTATTCAAAAACTTCATTTAAAATCTATTCTCTTGCTTTGCTGCTCTGTATATTATTCATTTCTGATCTGATTTTTGTTATTTCCTTTCTTCTGATAAATCTGCACTTAGTTTGTTTTTAATTTTCTTGGTGGTTGTGAGCAAAGGTGGCTTGTTTATTTCAAATGTTTCTTTTTTCTTCATGTAGGCATTTATCACTATATATTTCCCTATTTAAACTGCTTAAGCATGCTGTGATTCTATTTTCATTTATCATATTTTAAAAATTTCTTCTGTGAGCCATGTATTGTTTATGAGTGTGTTGTTTAATTTCCACATATGTTTGAGTTTTCCAATTTTACTCTTTTCATTGATTTCTTATTTCACGCTGTTAATGGTTTAGATAATAGTTGTTCTCCAAAAGCTCAAGTGTGAGACAATGCAGAAATTTAAAGAAATGATTGTGTTATAAAAGATTTAACCAATCCCTTCACAGGGATTAATGTGGTGGTAACTCTAGGTAGATAGGGTGTGGCTGGAAGAGGTAGGTTCCTGGGGGTGTGCCTTTGGGGTATATATTTTGTGAACTGAGTTTAGCTCTCTCTGCTTTCATTTTGCAACATTCTGAGGTGCTTCCCTCTGTCACACTCTTCTGCCATAACATTCTGCCTCGCCTTGAGCCTCAGGGAATGGAGTTGGCCTTCTACCGGCTGAGACTTCTGAAACCATGAGCCCGCCCAGAAATCTTTTCCTCCTGTAATGGCTGTTGTCAGATCTTTTGATCATAGAAATGTAAAAGCTTACTGAAATAGAAATTGGTACCAAGAAGTGGGGTCATTGCTCTGACTAACCTGACCTGGTTTAGAAGTTTGTGGAGCTTTTTGGAATTTGTAGAAAAAAATTTTAAAAGTTAGAAATGAAAGCTGGAAAAGCTTTACATTGCTGTAAGTGGAACTAAATAGGAAATTCTGGTGGGGCCTTAGATGACCAGAATGCCAATACAACTGTGGACAGCAAAAAACAGGCTCAACAGTCTTTAGAGGAAAAGGAGGACTCTTGGTAACTGGACTAGAGGACATTGGTTTTATGCTCTGGCTAAGAAGTTTTCTACATTTTGCCTGTGTTTTTAAGACTTTCTGTAAGGATAATTTTATTGGTTTTTCGTTTTTTTCTTTTTTTGGTTGTCTTCTGGACAAATGTTTTAAAACATGAATTGAGTCATCTTTGTTAGACACCCTAAATAAATGTGACTGGAGATATGTATACAACTAAAGGCTTAGGGGAACACTTTCCCAAGTTGGATAAGTGATCCCTAGTGGTAATTTCTTTTAGATTTATATAGAATTAGCAAATTTAATTGGGAATTTATTCATGTCATTTAATAGTCTGTACCTGGATAAAGGTAACTTGTTATCAATAAGTTTTACATGCATACATATATATGCATATATATTACAGGTATATGTATATTATATATAATTGTATGTATATTATATATAAATTATATCAATAAGTTTTGCATGTATATACTAATATATAAAACATATATGGGTTATGTGCATTTTACATATATATATATATATATATAATTTTGTGTTACTTTTTACACTGTGATGGGAAATCATTTCAGAGTGGTAACTGAAGAACTGAAGGCAGGTGGGGTGTGACTGGAGGAGGTCGGTGATGGAAGAGTGTGCCTTTAGGGTATATATTTTGTATCTGGCAATTAGAGTCTCTCTTTCCACTTCTTGGTGGCCATATGCTGACCTGCTTTTCTCTGCCACACTATTCCACAGGATGTTCTGCCTCACCTGGAACCCTGAGAAATAGAGCCAGTTTTCTATGTACTGAGACCTCTAAAACCATGAGCTCCTAAATACACTTTTTCTCCTAAAGTTATTCTTGTTGGGTCTTTTTGTCACAGTAGCAACAAAGCTGACTAAAACACATATCTTTTGGAAGTAAAGGATGCTTTATATAATTTCAGTCTTCTCAAATTTGTTAAGAGAAATGCCACATGATATACAACTGCAAGAATGTGATCCTAATTAGAATAAGTTATATTCCATATATGTATGCATAATATGTCAAAATACACTCTGTTGTCATGTATACCTAAAAAGAATAAATTAAAAAGATATGCTTTTGTTAAGTGAGATAAGCCAATCCCAAAAAACTAAAGGACAAATGTTTTCTCTGATAAGTGGATGCTGATACATAATGGGGATGCAGGGGGTAAGGCAAGAATGGAGGAACATTGGATTGTGTAAAGAGAAAAGAAGGGAAGGGAGGGGTAGGGGGTATGAAAGATGGTGGAATGAGACAGACATCATTACCCTATGTACGCATATGATTACATGAATGGTGTGAATCTACATTGTGTACAACCAGAGAAATGGGAGTTGTACTCCATTTGTGTACAATGAATCAAAATGCATTCTGCTGTCATGTATAACTAAATAGGAAAAACAATTTAAAACGAAACAAAACAAAAAAAGGCTGGGGTAGGCAGATGGCAAGTTCAATGCCAGCCTCAGTAGATTATCAAGGCACTTAGCAAATCAGTGAGACCCTCTCTCTAAATTAAAAAATATTTTTAAAAAGATATGCTTTGTATCCTGACAAGATCTATCTTGGAGATTATTTCATGTGTATTTGAGAAGAATGTATATGCTACTGACATTGGATTCAGTGCTTTGTGTATAACTACTTAGGTCTATTTGGTCTCAAGTATAGTCCAAATCCAATGTTCCCTTACCAAGTTTTTGCTGGATGATCTAACCTTTGTTGAAAGTCAGGTACTGAAGTCCTCTACTAGTATTTTTGCACTTTATCTATACCTACAAATCTACTAATACATTATCTAGTATGGTGCTCCAATGCTAGAATCACATGTATTTTTAAGGTTATACTGACGAACTTTTTTTCATTATGTAGTGTTCTTGTCTCTTAGAATTTGATTGACAGTTTATTTTGTATGATCCAAGGTTGAACCAAAAATTTTAAAAATGGGGTTATATCTATACTAAATAAAGGCATTTTCTTATCATTTATATAGCAATAAAATTATTTACATAGCATTCACATTGTATTAGGTATTACAAGTAATATAGAGTTTAAATTGTATGAGAGAATGTATATACCTTACATGCAAATATTACAGCATTTTATCTAAGGAATGAGAGCATCCTTGGACTTTGGTATCTATGGGGGATCTTGTAAACAATCCCCATGGATACTGAGGGATGATTGTTATTGTTGGTAGATAAGGACTAACTTTTGCCATTTTGTTATTTTTTGCAAATGTTCTGGTTATCTTTCATTCCTTACTTCTCTTGATTTCTTCCTTTGTGATTTATTTTCCATAATATTATGCTTAGATTCCTTTCTCTTATGTTTTCTATATCTACTATAGGTTTTTGTTTGTGTGATTACAATGATATTTTAGAAAACATCTTATAGTTATAATGGCATATTTTAAGCTAATAGTCACTTAACTTCAATTATGCAAAAAAGTCACTTCTATTATTTTAAAATTTATTATGTGTTTCATCGTAACCTTCTTTGGGTTAATCCTGATTATGATACTAAAAACTTCACAACTCTGGTTATTTTTATCCATTCATATTTGGGGTGTTTACAAGTCATTATTATTTTAAATAAAATTGCTACCCTCTTATCCACTGTTTTCTTTCTGAAAATATTGTGTATATTTATTTGCTTGACAATGTCCCATGGGTCCTTATGCTATATTCAGTTTTTTCATCTTTTTTTTATTCCCCCACAAGACTAATTCAATTGCCCTGTCATATTTGCTCGTTCATTCCTCTGCATGACCAAGTTTGTTGTTGAAATTATTGAATTTTTCAGTTAATTTCATCTATTTTTCAGGTCCAGAATTTGTTTGGTTCTCTTTATGCTATATCTATTTTCTTATTATGTTTCTTATTTTTCTTATTAGACACTGTTTTTCTGAGTTTGTTTAGTTCTGTCTCTAAAAAATGATGATGTTTAATCATTTCACAGGCAATTCTTAGATCTCCATTTCTTTGTGTTTGGTTAGTGAAATGTTATTGGTATATTTTATTTTTCTTGCTGAATTATAATTATACAAAATAGTGAGATTCATCGTATTTGCACATACAAATAATTTGGTCAGATTCATTGCCCTGTACTTCCCATTTCCCTTCCCTTACCCTTCACCCTGATATCCCATTCTCTACTCTACAGGTCTTTCTTTCTTATTTTTTTATTGTTTGCTTGTTTTATTATTGTTTTTAGGAAATCTCTATTTTATTTTTTCTCTCTAGCTTCCAAGTAAGGGAGAGAAAATTTGACCCTTGACTTTAACTTGACTCAATGTTCTTCAGTTACATCCATTTTCCTGTAAAAGACAAAATTTCATTATTTTAATGGTTGTGTTTGTTTGTGACCCATGTAGTCTTCCATTGGTGTCGGTAATCGAAGAAGCAAACATCACTTTTCACTTTTTAAGACTGATTTCAATAGGTAAAAACCTTCTCCTCTCAAGTTCTGGCCTCCTGGAAAATTGCCTCCAGGATCACAGTTGAGATTCATAGTTGGTGGTTCTTTTAACAGGTACTTGAGCAAGGGTGGATACTGCCTTATCCCTGGGAAAACTGGACTACTTATGGAACCTTAGACAGTATTGCTGGCATTGTAGTAGGAGTCTACTTCAGGATCTGTAGTTGAGTTTGAAACAGTGCTGTGTGCATATGGGCATGGATTCCCCAGGGTTCTTAGGAAGCCTCCTTTTAAATCACTATGTCCCTGTGCAGATAGAACTGGCCAAAATCTCAGCTGAAAGAAGCTGTAATTGAGTCACAGGTCTGCTTCAGCAAACACAGTCAAGTCCTATTTCTATAGGTGTGTCTCCAGGAAAACAGATGACAATAATTCTTGTTGGATTCAAGAATGGTAAGGGCTTTCCCATTCCATGACTAAGGCTGAAGTCAGATCCTAGGTCTGCTTCAGGGTTCAGACAGGTCAGTAGCCTGTTGCTTGAGGCATAGTAGATGTGATTACTTCTAAATCCCTTGTCAGATGATACTGATGATAGGACCAAGGACAAACAGGGACATAACTAAGTTCACAGTTGTATGGAGATATCTCTGGATTTGTAACTGAAACTGCACTAACACTTTGATACTGGTCTGCCTCCAAAAAGCGGACCTCCTATGTATGGAGCTCTATCAGGGTTTTACTATTAGGATCTCAAAGCTCCCACAAAAGGCACTTTTATGCATGGAGGACTGCCAAACTAGCATTAGATACACAAGGGGGGACCTCCTATGTTACCATCAGGCTTCCTCCCTGATATTTTTAAAGAAATGTTAAAAGAATTTTTAAATTATAGCATCTATCTACAGAAAACATATTCACATGATAAGCATATAGTAGATAAATTTTCACAAGGTAAACACATTTAGACTTTTAACAATGCAAATTACCAATGCAGGATTTTTAAGTTTAAGTAAATGATTTCATGCAGTATATATTCTTTTGTTTCTGGCTTACTTTGCTAAGCATTATTATTTGTGAGATTCATCTATGTTGCTGCATAAAGTTATTGTTTGCTCATTTTCATTACCATTGATCTTTCATTTTATTTATACTTTAATCAAATTTTTTCCTTTGTGTATTCCTGCTACTAGGGTCTGCTTTTCAGCACTTTTCAGCAGGTTATATAAGCATTTAGCCAATTTTAATAGAAACTCTAAATAATATTATCGGGAAAATTCATGTCTGTTGTTTCTAAAAGAAATACTACCATCATTGGTATCATACACAAAATACTGTATATTTTATCTGGTATAATCATAGAAACACTTGTCTACGAAAATTGTAGATAATCAAATGTTTTGGTTAAAATTGTCATTTGTTTAATGTATGAATTATTAATTTTAAGGTGTTTAAACATCTTAAAACACATAACACATAACACATAACATTACATGCACATAACACATATGTTAACATTATGTTAGCACATAACATTAAATGCAGCTTTTTAACCCCTTTGAAGTGGTAATAAATACACACATTATTATTCAATCATTATCACCATCCATCTCCAGATCTTTTACTCTCTACTCAAAGAGAAATTCTGTATCAAATAAATGATAATTCTGTTCTTCCTTCCTTCCCTTACCACTGACAACCACCATTGTAGATTGAATTTCAATTTGACTACTCTAGTTACCTCATATAAGTGAAATCTTATGATATTTTTGTGTGATTATTTCCATTAAAATAATATGTTCAATCATAAAAATGCTCATCCAATCATAAAAAATGTCATTTCTTTCCTTATTAAGAATGAATATTTTATTAGAGTCATATCAAATATCACCCATTTGTCCATTGATGAATATTTAGATTGTTTCCATACTTTTTCTATTATAAATACTGCTGCTACAAACATCAGTATGTAGCACCACTCAACCCCCTTTATGTTATTTATCTTTCTTTTGTGTTTTTCTTTTCAATGGTGGAATTCACTGTGATGTATTTATACATGCACATAGTATAGTGTGGTAATTTTCATTCTGTATTTCTTCCTCTGCCCATCCCTTTGTCTTCTCCCTCAATCCTATTAGTCTTCTTTACTGTTCTACCTTCCTTCTTCATGGTATCTCC
This sequence comes from Glaucomys volans, assembly GCA_020662805.1. Lineage (NCBI taxonomy): Eukaryota > Metazoa > Chordata > Mammalia > Rodentia > Sciuridae > Glaucomys > Glaucomys volans. The sequence goes on along the minus strand of JAJEJO010004084.1, from coordinate 254,986 downwards.
TCCCTCTACTTTTTAATTTCTTATTTCTCTCTGGTTTCCAAATAAGAGAGAAAACACTTGACCTTTGAGTTTGGTGTATTTCACTTAGCATGATGTTCTCCAGTTCCTTCAATATACCAGCAAATAACATAATTCCATTTTTCTTTATGGCTAAGTAATACTCCATTTTGTGTGTGTGTATGTGTGTGTGTGTGTGTGTATGCCACATTTTCTTTATCCATTTGTCTTTTGATAAACATCTGGGCTCATTCAATAATTTGGATTTTGTGGAATTCACTGTAATAAACATTAGCATGCATGCATCTATATAGTATTCTGCTTTTAGTTCTTTGTAGTCCTCCTGTCTCAGCCTCCTTAGTTGCTAGAATTGCAGGCATACACCACTGCTCCCAACTCTGTAATAGCCTTTAAGATCAGGAATTGTGATTCCTCTAGCATCCTTTTTATTGCTCAGTATTGTTTCTCTATTATGGGTCTTTTATTCTTCCAAAAGAATTTTAGGACTATTTTTCTAGTTCTGCAAATAATGTCATTGGTATTTTCACCGAGATCACATTGAAACTGTATAATATTTTTGGTAGTTTGGGCATTTGATACTATTAATCTGCCTATTCAAGCACATGGGAAGTTGTTCTATCTTCTGGGATCTTCTTCAAATTATTTCTTCAGTATTTTATAGTTTCATAATAGAGGTCTTTCACCTCCTTGGTAAGATTTATTCCCAAGCATTTTCTTTCTATTTGAGATTTTTGTGAATGGAATTGTTTTCCTTATTTCTTTCTCAGTAAATTAATTTGATTTTTGAAGGTGGATTTTATATTCTGCTCCTTTGCTCAATATGCTGTTCCATTAGCCTTCTAGACTGTTAACTTTTTTCATTCTTTTATTTTTCTACTTTTCAGAGTAAATGATTTCAATTTCCATCTCTTACCTCCTCAAGCCTTCTGTTCAACCCTGTTAGTGAATTTTAAAATTCAGTTATTATAATTTTCAGTTCCAAAATTTTTGTTTTGTTACTTTCTATAATATTTCTTTGTTGAAAATTTCATTTTTTTCATGTATAATTTTCTTAAATTCCTTTTGCTCTCTGTCCATGTTTTTTACCCATTTAAGACAGTTGTTTTAAAGATTTAATCTAATATATATGATGTCTGTGCTACCTCAAAGATGGTTTTTGTGATATTTTTACTTGAATGGACAATGTTTTCCTTTTTATTTGTATACTTTCAGATTTCTGTAGTTGTTAAAATTGGTCAGTTGATAACCAGACACTACCCCCTGTCTTTACAAAGTACCTCTATGCTAGGAAAATATTCTACTTATTATTTGGGAATTTTTTTGAGCATGCTTGGGATTAGCACATACTTAAAATATTCTCAGGTATTTTTTTTAGTAACATCTTGCCTTGTCTTGTGAGTAAGCATAGTGATTCTCTCATATAGAAAGCTGCTTTGGAATATCTGTTTCCCAAAGAGTGTCATTCAGCTTCTCCTTGTGTCCTTAGGTTGTCTGTTTCATGCATCTACTCATAATCTCTTTCTTTGTGTCTGCAGTTCCCCTACAATTTTTATGTGTGTACATGCTACTTTCTTTCTCTTTTCCAGTCTACATCTGAGTTAGACCAGTTTTTAGGCAGTTTCCAGAAAATTTTGAATGCTGGAAATAAGGTCTATTCTTCTTCCAAGTTAAAAGAGGAGAATTGGGAACTAGGCTGCTATCTTATGTGGTCATTTGAGTGTCTTCAACGTCAATCTCTCACTCCAGGCATCTGGATTTTAGTTTTCTAGCAACCTTCCTAAAGAACACCAAAGTGCTTTTCCCTGCCTGAATTCCAATTTAAGTGAGTTAGGCCAGTCACTCAGGCAGGCAGACCCCAGACAAATTACATTGCTTTGCTCCCTCTGGTTTAAGGGAGGGAGCTGGAAATGACTGCTACCTTCTCCACACCAAGACTATGAAACATTGGAGTATGAGAGCAATTGTGAGTAAAATCGTTAAGAAATATCCTACCTTTTGAATTTGGCTTTTTCTTCATTGGGCATACACTTCATTGTTATAGATTTTAGACTCTTTTCCAGAATGCCTATAATTTTCCTTTGACAGTCTATATTATTTGTCCTTCTGTCTTAATGTTTCCATGGAGAAAAAAGGCATAGCACTTCATAGTTCATTCTTTGGCTGATGTAACCTCTGGATCATTAATTTTTAAACAAACTCAATATAATTAGTTTTAGTGCATTGATTATGATTTGGTTATTCTTTTAAGTATTTTCAAAAGATACTTCTGAATCTTGCTGTACCTCAGAGGCATCGTTATCAACATTAGTCCTTTACCAATATCAATAGTTTTCTTTATAGTTCAGACTCAGTTTATCTCATTGTGTCCCCTACCATTTTTGTACTTTTACCAATCACCCCAATAAAATTTTCAAGGAGGGATCTAATGTACATTATTGATTTCTGTTTTAGTCAGATTTTTTACTCCTGCAACTGAAGGACCCAACCAGAACAACTGTAGAAGAGGAAAGGTTTATTAAGGGCTCATGGTTTCAAAGGACTCAGTCCATAAGAGGCTGGCTTCATTCCTCAGGGCTCAATGTGACACAGGACATTATGGAGGAAGAGAGTGGCAGAGGTAAGCAGTTCACATGATCATCAGGAAGCAAAGACAAAGAGACTCCATTTGACAGATACAAATATACACCCCAAAGCCAATACCTCACCTCCTCCAGCCACACCTTACCTGCCTTCAGTCACCACTCAATTTATCCCATGAGGTGATTAATTCACCGATTAGATTAAGGTTCTCACAACCCAATCCTTTCCTCTCTGAACCCTCTTACATTGTCTCATATGTGAGCTTTGGGGGGATACCTCACATCCAAACCATAACAATAGCTCTGTGTTATGATTCTTCCCTAAAGGTTGAATAGATATTTTTCCTCATTAAAAGAACATCAAATTTGAGTGAATTTATGAGAGAGGCAGGTGAAATTAAACCACATAGGTGGTTACCCTCTGGACTAAATTCAAGGCGTGCTAACATTGACAACTTCAGTAGCACATAAGCTGACTCAGCATTTATATACTTTTTTCATGTGCAGAAGAAAAGAAAATTATGGACCAAATTATACCTCCTAGAAAGTTAGCATTTATCACTCAGAGTCAGGAGAATTATTGCTATCGTTCAATCATTCTACTGCATTCATCCATATTTTCTAGGGTCTATGTTCATGTATTCAAATAGATTAATCAATTTGCCTTTGAAATTTACTATTAACATGAACGTAGCATAAGTTTATCATTTGAGTTCATAAGAAAGAATACGCGCAAAGCTTCTCTCCGTATTTTCACTCTACTATTGTCTAGAAATGACTTTCCTGTATTCTGTTTAACCCTTTGGCATGCTTGCAAAGTTCTCAGAATTTTAGTGCTACCTCCTATTTTTCACATAGAATTCATATGTCCAGATCTACTATACTATCGGCAGTTTTTCACCAGGGATAATTTTGCCTAGATATTGGACACTATAAGAATAAACATAAAATAAGGCTTACACATATGAATTAATTCATTTAAAATTAATTTGGGGTGCTGGGGTTGTGGCTCAGTGGTAGAGCACTTACCTAACATGTGAGGCACTGGGTTCAATTCTCAGTACCACATATAAATAAATGAATAAAATAAAGGTCTACCAACATGTAAAAATATTTTTAAAAATTAATTTGGAGTTCTCTCCTACATATAGGTGCCATCTTAAGACTTTTTCTTTCTCAATTTATGGAATTTGACTAGCTAAGGTTATGGATTATTCTGAACCTTGGAAAACTTCATATGTTCTGAAAACATTCTCTTATACCTCCTTATTAATCTCAAATGCAAGAATAAATATTTTTGTCCAAAATTCCTGGTTAGTGGCAGCATATTGTCTAATTGAGATCCAGTGCTCAGCTTGAAAATCTAAGTATTTCAAGCCTGCTAGAGTGAGTTTTATTTTGGGCTAAATTACACTATCGATTTAGTAATTTGGTTTTAATTAGTTATATTCACTTAATTGTTTCTAGGTCTGTCATGACATTTAAAAATGGGGTAGTGGAAATTTATTTTACACTCTGAAGGCTTTCATGTGTCTTTTTTTAAAATTCATCACTTCTACTCTGAAACTTTGTGTAGAAGCATCAGTCAAATGAGTCTTTTACAATTGATTTTTGCATGTAAGTTTGTTTTAAAGAGTGAGTGCCTTCAACAAAGTTCTTTAACAACAGATATAAAAGCTGTCATGTGCTGCAGTGTTAGAATAGAGTCTGTTCAATTGTGTATAATAATCTGTTTTCTAGATATTTAAAAGCCACCAATGATGAAGGAGCTGTATTTCAATTATTATGCCTTTGTCCTTCATATAATAATTATAGCTTTTAACACCATCACAATCATTATTCATCTATGTGAGATGGTGAATACTAAAAATATAAAATTTAACCAGGCATGATGGCACACACCTATTATCCTAGTAACTTGAGATGCTCAGACAGGAGAATCACACTTTCAAGGCCAGCCTTGGCAATTTAGAGAAAATCTGTCTCAAAATAAAAAGTTAAAAAATGGCTGGGGATAGCTTACAGTGGTATTTTTCACAACACACACACACACATATGTATAAAAAGCATAATACATAATACATATATATATGTAAAGCATAATACGTAAATACATACTACAGTTCCATAATGTCCCTGTCACCTGCATTACATATTTTTTTATTCACTGAGAGAATCACAAATTTCATTCAATTCAGCTTTCTTCTTGTTTCTGTTCACTCTTGTTGGCCTTGTAAAATGAACTATTTGATTCAAACTCTCAGAACCTATAGTCAAAATTCCACAAAGGGTGTGTGTTAAGAACACAAAACATGATTGACAGAAGCTGACAATATGCAAAGTGTATTATGTGGATAAGTACATAATAATACAAGTTTTGGAAAACAGACTAAAGTAAAATGAATTTCATATATACAAGATGCCTCGGAGATTGTACTCAGACAACATGCATTTTGAATTTCTCTGAAGGAAATACAGTGTGCACCTATCAACCAAAGACATTTCACTATGGAACATCTACTTTATTTTTAGCAAAGTGTTTTGTGAATGATTATTCATAATACATTTTTAAAAATCTACACAAAAAATTGGAGTGCATGTTATAAAATTATGACTGAATGTTTACCCCCCAAATCCTTATACTGAAACCCTAACTTTCAAAATGTGATAGTATTAGGAGATGGGGCTTTTAAGAGGTAATTACGTATAGGTGAGGTCATGAGGGTGTAGCACCATGGTAGGATTAGTGCCCTGACTGAAAAAATAAGGGAAATCAGTTTCTTCTCTCTACCATGTGAGGACCCAGATTGACCACGTTCTTGTTGCCAGGAAAAGTTCCTTCCCCCAAATCTGATTTTGTTGGCACCCTGATTTCAGCCTTCCAACCTGCAGAAAAGTGAGAAATAAATTTCTGTTGTTTAAGCCATTCAATCAGTGGTATTTTTCTTTTGTGGTAATCCAAGTTGACTGAAACTGTATTAGCAGGGTTTGAGACAAAATGAATTTAGTGATCATCTCTGAAAGTTAATAGCGATTAACACTATCTCAGTCATTTCATCTATTGAGTAGGGTCATTGTGAGGATTTCATATATGTGACATATTGTGCTACAGATAATACCTATTAAGATAATTATTCCTTACTACAGGTATCTTTCATTCAAACTTAGAATTTCAAATGAATTGAAAACTTACAAAATTGTGAATTCAACTATTCCAACTGGAAAATTCTGGTCAAAATAGAACATTCTTGGGCTGGGGATCTAGCTCAATTAGTAGAGTGCTTGCCTCACAAGCACAAGGCCCTGGGTTCAATCTCCAGCACTGCAAAATAAATAGATAAAAAAATAAATAAATAAATATCCTTGTTAGGCCTTTGTGGGAGGGCAATTATTGATAAAATATTGCTGTTAAAAAGATGCCAAGGCCAGGCATGGTGGCACACACCTGTAATCCCAGTGACTTTGGAGGCTGAAGCAGGATTGCGAGTTCAAAGCCAGCCTCAGCAACTTAGTGAAACCCTAAGCAACACAACAAGACCCTGTCTCTAAATAAAATAAAATTTTTAAAAAGGGCTAGGGATGTGGCTCAGTGGTTAAGCACCCCTAGGTTCAATCCCCAGTACCAAAAAAAAAAAAAGTCTGATATTGTTAATCTTGGAACTTCCAGTGGGGGTATTAAATTGCTTGTGTATAATCAACACCTAGGGATTAGCCTAAGTAAGAACTTGCTCTCCTGAGCTTACCAATCTATGAACTTTTGAAGCTCAGCAGGTCCAATTGGACCAAGTAATGTGCTGGATTTCTGTAAAATATGGTATAACAGATTACAGAAGTTGTAAATAATTATCTTAAGATTTTAGGAAAATCATAGCAACCAAGAATATTTTTTATGCATCAGTAAGCCATATTTTGGGTTCATCTGTGTAAATTAATTGAGATAATCTACAGTTGACTAATTCAACTCCATTTGCCACTTTTCCTCAAAATTAGAGTTTTCAAGATTCTATTCTTGCTTGGTTATAGCAAATGAATACTAAATTCCTGGTGTCATTTATTACATAAAATTACTGAAACAGATTCTCATGGTCCCAGCTCAGTTTTTGACTAGGACATAGTCACCTGTCTTTCAATGGATTGCCTTATATTCCTCCTGTGCCTCCACCTCACTCAATAAGCTTGGACTAAGAATACAGAGTCACTTAACATAAAGCATGACCCAAAACAGTCTTCCAGCCTGAAAAGTGATAAATTGCAGTCTGTTTGCCATCAGCCTGCTTTCGGAAGGCAGGTACCATGTACATTCCCCAATCCTTTTTTTTTAATCATAATTTAGAAGCTATCAACCAGGAATAAACTCTCTTTTGATGTGTTTTGGTCCACAATTATTTGGATTAGGAATTAGGAAAAGAAGAAGCAAAATAATATTGAAATTATTACATATTTTCTCTTGATTCTTGCATATTTGAAACTGTGCATTTTGCTTTATTTTACATTTTTTAAAATAATTGCAAAAGACTTGAAAACTCTCAGCAAGTAGAACCAGGAACTTGGATAAAGAATTCAATATATCTTAACTTTATCCTAATAGTTCTTAGCATCTGGTTCAAGATTTTTAGTTGAGGTATACATTTAGCATTTTATTCCTGTGTTCTACCTTAAAAATAAAAGCAGTTATTCTTCAAAGAAATAAACCAACACCTCACTATATCACTTGTTTTTATAAGCAAAAATACAACACAAAATGCATACTGTATCCTGTGGATGGCCTTTGGAAGCAAGCCAACATACATTTCAATCTCAGTTCTTCCACTGCAGCTCTGTGAATTTGCTGAGTAGTTTTAAACTTCCTATACCTCTGTTTCCTAACATATTTAAGGGGAGAAAAACATACATGCCTCCAGTTTTGTGATATTTAGTAAAATAATTTATATTAAGGACTTTGGTGCAGTATATGTGTTATTAATAAGAACTCAATAAATGATAGCTCATGAAATCATATCTCAAAGCTAGTGAAGGCAAGATAATCCACTGAGGTATCAAAGAAAATATTAAACATTTAATTTGTACATTAGTTTAGCTTAAAATTAGATTTACACACATATAACATGCAAAATTTTAAATGAACATAAATACAATCACATTATATATGCAGAATTTTGTGTGATTTATATTTTTTCCCTTTTTGCTTGCCTTATCTCCTTCTCTCTCCTTCCCCCATATCGGTTCTTTTCAACGCCACCCACAAACATACTCCAGGTATATATCAGTATCAGTTAGTAATGCTCATGGCTGCAAATGACAGAACACCCACTTAATAGTGTCTTAGGAAATAAATAATTAAATTATTTCACTCAACAAGGGTGAAGCGCTCAGGCATTTTTAGAATTGCTTCATCAATTCATTAGCATTAGAGTAGCAGATAAACATCACTTTCTTTTTTCCTCATTTTAGTAAAATGGCTGCAACAATTTCAACTATCAAACTCTCACATGAGAGTATTATAAGAAGAATAAGAATTGAAAAAAGAACATAAGATTCATAATCCAATCATTTCACCTCTAAACTTTCTTCATTATCTCACACATGAGCTTTTTTTTTTTTTTTTTTTTTTTTTAACCCAGGATCTTTTACTTGCGAGGCAGGCACTCTACCAACTGAGCTATATCCCCAGCCCACACATGAGCTTTTGAGGGACACCTCATATCTGAACCATAACAAACAGTAACACACAGAAGTGGAAGATGGAAGGATGATTGCCATGTGCTGGGGGTAGTGGTGGTAGAGGGGAAAATGGGAGAGCTGTTGGCCAAAAAGTACAAAGTTTCAGCTACTCAAGATAAGAAAGTTCTAGAGATATAATGCATAGCATGGTGATTATAGTTAATAGCATTTTATTGTATATTTTAAATTCATGAAGGGAATAGATCTTAAGTCTTCTCTCTACACACAAAGGTAATTATGTGAGTTGGTGCATGTGTTAATTAGCCTGACTGTAAGCATTTCATATTGTATATGTATAGCAAAACATCCCATTGTATACCTCAAATATATAGTTTTTTGTCAATTGTACAATAAAGGTAGAAACATAAAAAAAGAAAATAAGGTCGTTTCAGTTAGTCTTCTTACATATGTATAAATACACATAGGGCTTTGATCAGTTTGTTTCTAAAACTGATATCATACTATACACACTTCTACCACTTTGCTTTGCTCACTCAGCAATGCATACTAGAAATATATCTGAAACAACTACCATAGCTCAAACATCCTTAATTGGCTTTATAATAGTCTATATTGAGACTTTACTATAATTTATGCAATCAGTTCTCCATTTTGGGACATTCATTTTAGTTCCAGGTATTTTTTAACTTTGAATAGTTCTGCAATCAGTATCCATGCAGATAATGCTTTCTACACTAGTAGTTTTATTTTATTGGGTAAATTCCTAGATGTGAGATTGTTGAGTTGAAGAGTATATAAAAATACACCACAGTGAATCTCAACATCATGCACATCAACAAGTCTGGGATTCTAATTAGAATAGATATATTCCATGTTTGCATAAATATATCATAATAAATTCTATTGTCGTGTATAACTAAAAAGAACAAATAAAATAAGAGGAATTTAAAAATGTATTTTTAACTTGAGCAGATGGACCAAAATGCTTCCCTAAATAGTTACAACACCTTACATTTCCATCAGCAATGTCTGACAGTTTTCTTTCTTGCATCTTTTTCAGCAACAGATATTATCATTTTATGTATTTTATGAGTCTTATGGATAAACTGGTATCTTTTAAAATTTAATTTGAATTTATCTGTGGGTAAATACGAACATCATTCATATGTTTATGGGTGGACTATTCATATATTCTATACCTTTTTTCTATTGGAGTGTTTGGATTTTTACTGGTGAGCATTTAACACTTATTGATATATTATAGATACCAACCCTTTGTTGGCAATCTGTGTTAAAATGTTCCCCAAACTATCATTTGTCTAGTGTCCTTTATTTATTACAGGAAGTTGATTTTTATGCTTTATACAGTATAAAATACATAATGAACAGAGTCATCCCTGAAGGTAACCCTATTCAGTTTGCCATGTTTCCAGGGTCCTCTTCTATTACATACTCTTGGTGCCCTGTCCAGATCTCCTTTGTTGGGCTGGTTCACCTATCCCTCAGTTGTCATGATTAGAGTCACTGTTAATATGTCGATAGATCACAGCTGCATCCTTCTCCTAAAAATTGTTCTGGACTTAAGGGAAGTACCTCATACAGAATGACTGGAATGCCATGCCCTCCCTAAGGCAGAGAGTGGAATGGAAGTCGTATAAGAAGCTGACAGATACTTGCCTCTGGGCAGGACAATTTTTGTGGTATCACACACTCTATATCTCCCCATGGAAACAGAACCAGGCTTAATGAGCCCAAATTTTCACACTGTTTCTTTCTTTGCTGCATCTTACTTCCCTCACTCTTTTTTATGTCTTACCAAAGAACACTTTCTAAACAAATCACATGTAGAATTTCCATATTTAGCAAATAAAAATATTATACATCCATCTAAATTTGAGTTCCCAGCAAACCAGAAATAATTTTTAAGATCAATGTGTTCTATACAATATTTGGGACACATATATACTATAAAATTAATCACTGTTTATCTGAAATTCAAATTTAACTGGACATCTTTTATTTTATCTAGCAACTTTAATTCCCCATCTTGGGCTTTGCCTCTAGGGAATCAAACCTAAGTTACTGCTCATTCGTGCCTATGTTTAACTTTTTTTTTCACATTTGAAAAAAAATTTAAAATTCATGAATAATTAATCAGTGTATGGTTTGGATGTGTCCCCTGAGAGCTCAGATGTGAGACAATGCAATAAGGTTTGGAAGAGAAATAACTGGGTTATAGCCTTATCCTAACTGGGGTTAACTGAGTGGTAACTGGAGGCAGGTGAGGTGTGGCTGGAGGAAGTTGTTCAGTGGAGGCATAGCTTTGGGTTATATATTTTGTATGCAGAGAGTGGAGTCTCTGATTTCTGATCATCATGTGAGTTGCTTACCTCCACCACACTCTTCTGCCATGATGTTCTGCCTCACCCCAAGCCCCAAGGAATGGAGCTAGCTGTCTATGGATTGAAACCCCTGAAACTGTGAAGCCCAAATAAATTTTTCCTCCTCTAAAGTTGTTCTGGTCAGATTTTTTAGTCATGGCAGCAAAAAAACTGCCTAAAACACTCATTATATCCATATGATGTCAGGAACTGAGTTAGAGAAGAAGGCATCAGTCAGAAGGTTGGACAATTGAACTTTCAGCCTATTTTCATATAGTGAACATTTCATAAAAGTGCAGGTCACTGATGAAGACCTTTATATAGTAAGATATTTATGATAAGTTTTACAGAAAAACAGTTGTTCCAAATTTGCTGACCTTTAATTTAATGGCAACAGGTTTTTAATAGCATGCTAACTAGTACATTTAAAAAAATAACCAAAAAGAATAATAAAATCCAAATTTTCCCTTCAGGCCAATGTTGGTAATTTACTGATGATTGAAAACAAAAAGTTACTAATTTTGAAAAAAAATCTTGTTATGAAGAGAAGATTTTGAAAATAAATATTTGAATTTTTTATCTTTCTGTCATTTTTGTTCCTGAGTGCAACTAAAGTGTGTAACTTGGAAAATAAAATTGTCACATGAACATATTTTTAAAAATAAGAATTTTTGAAACAGTATTTTTTAACCTGTTTAAAAAACATCTTCCAAATGAAGAACTTCAGTAGATACCAATTCATTTGTGGACATACAAATTGTAGTGCTGCTACATTCGTTGGCAGGAATGATGTACGGAGTTCAAATAAGTTGAAAATTTACAAGTTGTATTTCTATTTTTAAAGTTTATGCATAATTGGTGACTGGAATTAAAATACATATAATGATTAACACAATTCAAACAATAATCAGCTTATTCTAATTATGTAACTCCATCAAGTATCTTTTTTGTGCTATGACAGCCACTTAATCCAGATATGGTAAAAATAGCTAAAATTTTTAAAACCGAACATAAAACCAAATCTTTGAAGTGGCTGTATCACCAGATATTAGCTGAATTTTAAAATGATAATGAAGTTTTTAAGACAAATCAACATTGTTTTAAGGACAAAGATATGTCTTGAACCATAAATTTAAAGAACATATTTATAATGCTACTTATTTCATTAATTCATTAAATTTATTTTTGTGTATGTTCAAGAATGCATAAAATATTTTAGTATAGTAGTGTCTATCATATTTAAACTGAAACAAATCAAGTATGTTTGCTTGGAATTTGTGTGGAGGAGTTCATTATCCTTGTGTGTTCTGTGAAAATGTCAGTCCCTGTCTAAATACCTCATTGGGTCCTATTAAAGAGGTAACTGAATATTAAGTTCAGCACACTAACCAGTATGGTTTGTAATAAATATGACTACTCACTGTTTAAGGAATACTGTTTAAGGAATACCAGCACCTTCTTAAAATTAGCTTGTAGCCTCTGTAGGTATAATTATGAGGTGACTGTAATGCTAAGTGGACTATCTCTACTTAGTTGCCTGTGACTTGTATATGGTAAAGTGAAGAATGTCAAGGAGGGTGAGAGGCATCTTATTATATTGTACTTTTCTCAACCTAACTCTCAAATGTTCTTACAGGGAAGTCAAAAGGTAAAACTTCAAAATTGGAGACAGAGTCTAATGTGTTAATGTTAGACCTATTGACAAATGGGTGCTTGCAATATCATTTTAAAAATTTTCTTTCTTGACTATTCTTCAGCATTTAGATTTATTTTATGCTTTCTTTCTTAATGGTTTCTAAATTATTTTTTAAAATTTTTGAACAATTGTAAGTTCACATAGAGAGATCCAATGTGCGTTTTATCCAGTTTCTGCCAATGAAAAAGAAATAATAAAGTATCATGACCAGAATACTGGCATTAATAAAATAAAGGTACACAATATTTCCATCACTTCAGTGATATCCATATTGCCATTTTATAGACACATCCAATTCCTCCTACACCCATTCCCCTCTTTGTTCCCTCCAGCCACAAATTGGTTCTCCAGTTCTAGAAATTTGTCATTTCAAGAATTTTATATAAATTCAGGCTGGGAATATAGTTCAGTCATGGAGTGCTTGCTAGCATGTGCTAGGTCCTGGGTTCTATCCATAGTAATACACTCACACACAAACAAATGCTATATACATGGAATCATACAGTATGCACTCTTTAAATATTGGCTTGTTTTTCACCCAACATAGTTCCCTCCATATTTATCTTAGTTGCAGTATGTATAAATATTCTGTTCTCTTTTATTGCTGAATAGTAGTACATGTATGAATATACCAGTGTTTAACCATTCATCTGTGGAAGGACATCTGGTTTGTTTCCAGGCTTTGACTATTACAAATAAAGCTGTTACAAATATCCATGTACAGGGTTTTATGTGAATGTGTGTATTAATTTCTCCAGAGTGATGTTTAGGAGTGCAAAAGTATCATTGCCTTATAGGCACATGTTTACTTTCCTGAGAAACTGCCAGTTTTTCTGACTGGCTATGTCATTTTACATTCTAACCATCAATAAAAAGAATGACTCAGTTTGTTAGGATCCTGGCCAGAATTTTAGTGTTATAATTATTTTTTAAATTTTAGCCATTCTGATAGGTGTGGAATGATACTTTATTGTATTTTAATATTTGCTTTCCTTATGGTTAATTATCTTGAGCATCTTTTCAAGTCACCATCTGTATATTCTCTTCAGTTAAATGTCTATTGACATTTTTTCAGTTTTCTTATTGTATTATTTTGTTATTTACTGTTTTGAAAATGTTGAGTTCTTTATATAGTCAATATGATAGTTCTTTGTTGATATATGTTTTCATATATTTTCTGTAGGTAGCTTATCCTTTTCTCCAATTAACAGGGTTCTTTACAGAACACAAGCTCAGAGTTTTGATGAAGTTCAATTTATCAGTTTTTCCTTTTACAGATCATGCTTTTTATATAAAGTCTAAAAATACTGCCTAGCCTTCTATCTCAAAGATTTTCTTCCAGCTTTTTCCTAAATGTTTTATGATTTTTTGTTTTAAATTTAAGTGAGTGATCCATTTAGAGAGAATTTTCTGTAAGACTGAGGTTTAGTTTGAGGTTCACTTTTTGCTTATACAGTTTCTCGAGCACAGTTTTCCTCCCTATATTAAACTGATTTTGTACTTTCTGTTCCATTTATCAATATATCTATCACACCACTAATATTATTCTGTCTTAATTACTGTAGATGGGTAAAAAATTTAACAAGTGGTAGAGTGATTACTTCCACATTATTCAAGATACTTTAGTTTTGCTCAGGCCTGTGCCTTTCCATATAAATTTTAGTATAAGCTTGTCTGTATCTCAAAACATATTTTGCTGGAATTTTGAGAGGAATTGCATTAAAGCAATATATCAATTTCAGGATTATTTAAATCTTTACTAAGTTGTACCGTACAGCACATAAATGTGGGATTTATTTAGATCTTAATTGTATTCATTCACTAATATTTTATAATTTTAACATGGATTCTGTATATATTTTGGTAAGGTTATATGTAAATATTTAATTTATGTAATTTTAAATATTATGATTTTAATTTATTTCTGCACCATTGGTGTACAGAAATAAAGCTGATTTGTACCACTGAACTTGTATTCTATGAACTCACATATTCTAGCAACTATCTTTTTAGACTTCTTGAGATTTTTCTACATAAGCAATCATTTTATCTGGAATTAGAGAGTTTCACTTCTTTCCTATCTAAAGTCATTTTCTTTCTTTCTTCTTATATTGTCCTATTAGACTAGTAAAATTCCAGTTGTATTTAAATAAAAGTGGTAAAAGCAGAAACCCTTGTTTTGTTTTTAATCTTAGAGGTAAAGCATCTATTTCTCACCTTGAGATAGGAGGTTTGCTTAAATTTTTTTACATAATTTTTTTGGAGTAGAGGGAATTCTTTTCTATTCCTAGGTGGCTGAGACATTCATCATCAGGGAGGGTGGACTTTCTCAGATTAAATTTCTATGTCTGGTGATTTATAATCATATGATTTTTCTCCTGTCTACTGTTGACATGGTACTTCATACTGCTTCATTTTTTAATATTGATTCAATCATAAACACTTGGAATAAATGCAAATTGGTCTTGGTGTAATTTTTTTCAGAGTGCTGGATTAGATTTTCTAATGTTGTGTTGATCACTTCTACTATGGACTATATGTCTTCCCCAAAATCATATGTTGAAGCCCTTAAGCTCAATGTGACTGCTTTCAGAGACAGGGCCTTCAAGGAGGTAATTAATGCTAAATAAGGTCATTATGGTAGGGTCCTAATCTGACTGGATTGGTGGTCTTATAAGAAGTGGAAAAGTAGTTTTCTCTCCACCCTCACACAAAAAAGAGGTCATGTGAGCACTTTGTGAGAAGAAACTGTCAATGAATCAAGAAAAATCTAAAAGAAATCTACATTGCCATACCCCCTTCCAGTCTCCAGAATTGTGAGAAAATTCATTTCTGTTGTTTAAACCACCTAAATGATAGTATTTTGTTTTGGCAGGCTGATCAGACCAAGACACCTCCTTTTCATTTTTCTGGAACAGATTTATAAACTTGGTGTTAATTCTTTAAAAGTCTGATAAAATTCTGCAGTGAATCTATCTGTGTATGGAGATCATATTTACAGGAAATTCTAAAATGTTAACTTCCTTAATAGTTACAAAGAGACCTAAATCTTCTATTCACAATTGGGTAAATAGTAGTAGCTTATATTTTTGAGAAATCAGTCCATTTCTTCTAAGCTATTGTAATCACATATGCAAAAGTTGATCAGTATATTCCTTTATTATTCCTTTGATGTTTGCATGGTCTATAATGATGTTTTCTATTTCATTCTCATTTCTACTATTTTACTAGGGGTGGTTTATCAGTATGACTGAATATTTTTGAAGAATCTACTCTTTTCATGATTTCCATTTTCCTCTTTTCAATTTAATTAATTTCTACTTTTAATGTTTATTCGTTCCTCCTGCTTGCCTTGGGATTATTTCACTCTTACTTTTCTAGTTTCCTGAAATGCGAACCTAGATGTGACCTTTTCTTGTTTCTAATGTAAGCATTTTTTGCTATACATTTCCCTTTCAGCACTGATTTACTTGTGTGTTACATATTCTGGTATATTCCATTTTCATTCTTACTTTGTTTTATGCATTTTTTTATTTTTTTGCTTTTATGACTTTCTTCTTTCACCTATGCATTATTTAGAAATTTGTTATTTAGTGTTTGGACATTTCCCTGCTTTGCTTCTGTCATTGTTTCCCTGTTAGACTCCATTATAGTTAGATAACATACTCTATGGATTCAATACTTAAACTTTGTTGAGGTTGTTTTAGGTTCCAGTATATGATCTATTATTGAAGTTGGCCTCAAACTTGAGATTCTCTGACCCAGCTTCTTAAGTCACTGGGATTACACACATGTACCACTACACCCCAATTCTTTGGTCTCTTAAATAAAACGTATGTTCTGCTCTTGTTGAATGACATGTACTATATAAGTTAATGAGGTCCGGTTGCTTGATGGGTTGCTAAATTCCTTTATATCTATATGCCTTTTTTTATCTAGTGTTTATATCAATTATTCAGTGGGGTGTTGATTGGTCTATTTTTCTTTTAATTTTCACCATTTTTAATGTCTTTTCAGTTTCACTCATTTCTCACATACACATTTAGGATTATTATGGTCTCTATGCAGCAATACTTCTAGCGTTATAAAATGATCCTACGTTACTCTAGAAATTTTCTTCACTTTGAAGTCTATTTCATCTGATATGAATAACATATCATCTGTTATTTGTGATTAATATTTACATTGTATATTCTTCTATCATTTTATGCTCAGCCTAATTTTGTCATATTTGAAGCAGTACTTGTAGAAAGTACTTTTTGATAATATTTTCTTTTAAATACACTTTGACAACCTCTACCTACTAATTAAATTATTTATTTTGCCTTAGTTTTTCTTATTTACTAGAACATACTAAATGCAAAAATTTACTTTAATTTTTCCTTATTTTTTATTAGTTTATTATAGTTCTACATAATTTTGAGGTTTATTTTGACACTTTCATAAATAAATATAACATACTTTGCTTGATTTCAATCCCCAGTATGGCCGGCCCCTTTCCTTCATCTCCTCCCTCACTGTGATCCCCTTCCTATACTTGATTGGTCTTTCTTTTATTAATGGATTGCTTTTTTTAAATTGGAACACTGTATATATACATATGTGTATATATATACACATATGTATATATACACACATATATATGTATATATATATATATAAAGGAATTCATTATGATATATTCATACATAACATAGTTTGGTCAGTTTCATTCTGCAGTTCCTCCCCTTTCTGATTCTTCCTCCTTCCCACTCAATCCCATCCTCTCAACTCTACTGTTCTCCTTTCTATTTTCATAAGATCCCCTTTGTTAAAAACATTCTTATTTTTATCTAAATTCCACATAAAAGAAATAATTCAGTCCTTGATGTTCCGAGTCTGGTTTATTACACTTAGCATTATAGTCTCTAGTTTCATGTATTTTTGAGCAAATGACATAATTTTATTCTTCTTTATTGCTAGATAAATCTCCATTATTTATGGCTAAATAAATCTCCATACCACATTTTCTTTATCCATTCATCTATTGATGAGCACTTTGGTTCCATAATTTGGCTTTTGTGAATTGCATTGCTATAATCATTGATGTGGTTGTATCACTATAGTATGCTTACTTCAGCACTTCTGGATAAATATCAAGGAATGGGATAACTGGATCATGTGGGAATTTCATTTCCAGTCTTTTGTAGAATTTCCATACTGCTTTCCAAAGTGATTGTACTAATTTGCATTCCTACCAGCAATGCATGAATTTACCTTTTCACCATATCATTGCCAGCATTTGTTGGCATATGTATTTTTGATGACTGCAATTCTAACTGGAGTGAGATGAAATCTCAGTGTAGTTGTAATGTTTAATTTAAATTTTGAACTTGATTGGATTAAGAGATACCAATTATCAAGAGACTTCTGACTGTATCAATGAGGGTGTGTCTAGGAATGACTGACATGTGAGATAGTGAACTGAAGTGGAGACACGTTCTAAGTATAGGGAGCACTGTTCAGTAGGATGGTGACTTGGATGAGATAACGTTGGGAGAACAAGGAAGCAGCTGCAGATGCAAGCTCAATTCTCTTTGAACAGGTTCTTGATTGCTGCTATGATCGCCTGAGGACATCTCACTCCTTCACTCTTCCAAAGCTGACTCTCCAGTGTTCTCCAGGGAATTTCCAGAAGCCTTTGGTCTTGGATTGGGGAAGCACTGTTGATCCGTCTTGTTTTGAGGCTTCAGCTTCTTGGACTGGGCAGTTACTAATTTCTCCAGCTCTCCAGTCTGCAGACAACAATTGTGGACTATCCAGCTTCCGGTCGTTTAAGCCAATGCAATAAATTCCCTTTATATAATTGTATTTCCTATTGAAACTGTTCCTCTAGTGAACCCTGACTAATACAGAAATTGGTACCAGAAGTGAGGTTGTTGCTGTAACTAACCTGACTACATGGTTCATAAGCATTTTGAGCTTTTTGGAATTGGTGGGAGGAATTTTAAAATGCTTAGCAGTGCAAGCTAGAAATGCTTTAGGTTGCTGTAAGCAGAGCTTAATAGCTAATTCTGGTGGGAGTCAGAAGACAAGAATGCTAATAGGACTCTGGACTGTGAAGAAAGGGCTCAAAAGTGTTTAGAAGAATGAGGACACTATTGGTAATTGAAGTGGAAACCATTTGTGTTATGTTCTGGCTAAGAAGTTATCTGCATTTTGCTGGTGTCTTAAGACTTTCTGTGAGACTTATTTGAAAAGCAATGGACTTCTTAATCTGAGGGAAGAAATTTGTAGGCAACATAGCATTCAGGCGGTGGCATGGATATTGCTAATGGCTGTTAGCCAAATTTATTTTGATATTCAGGAGCAAAAAGCAGAGCAGAAGTATTTGGAAAACCTGAACTTGAAAGGTGAAAACAAAACTGGGACTAAGGAAGTCCTAGTTGTTAAAGGCATTATCTCCACTAAAGAAATGCTAAAGACTTAGCCCACAGACAATAAGAAAGATGACCTGAGGTCATCTCAGAAGATGGCAAGACCATCCCCATCTCAAACTCAAGGGATTAAAGGTGAAAATTCTCTTGAGAAGAGACCAGCGAGGCATCCTTTTTGCACAAGGGGCCTAAGAAGTTTTTTCAACCTGCTCAGCCACCTAGATACTCAGGATGCTACAGCCAGGTTCCCTGGAGGCTTGGCTACTGCTCTAGGTGATAGCAGACCTTGGTGTCAACCACGTGGTGCTGGTTCTGCAGGAATGCAGGATGCTGAAGTTAGGGGGTCATGGAGGCTTCCACCAAGACTTCGAAGGAAGGCCTGGGAAACCAAGAAAAGTGAGGCAGGGTTGGAGTTCCTGTAGGCACCCCCTGAAAAATCAAAATATGGAGATGTGAGGAGGAAACCAAATTTGTAATGAAGACCCCTAAGATTAAGAAATGCCGGTAACATGGGACATGGTCCTAGGAAAGCTGTAGGAATCAGAGACAAGTCAACAGAAGGGCCACTTGGGCTCCAACCAACAAGGCCACAGGGGTGGAGCTATACAAGTCCTTTAGAGAGAACATCACAATGCCATGTGCCCCAGATGCCGGAGATGGAACTATATAGGACTTGTTTATTCAGCTGGATTTCAGTCTTGCTTTGTTCCCATCCCTTCTTTCAATGCCCCTAATTTTGTGAATAAAAATGTTTATTCTGTACCATTATATATTGGATACTTGTAAATTGCTTTTAATTTTACTGAAGCTTACAATGCAAGATTGCCTTGAACCTAAGAGAAGACTTTAAGCTTAAACTTTGACCACTCTCGGAACTGTTGAGACTATGGGAACTCTTTGGAATGTACTAAATGCATTTTGCATTGTCAGATAAATGTGAGCTTTTGGGGGCTAGGGGAGAACTGTTATGGTTTAGATGTGATGTCCCCCAAAAGCTCACATATGAGACAATGCAAGAAGATTCAGAGGAGAAATGATTGCATGATAAATTTTAACCCAATTAGTGAATTATTCTCCTGATAGGGATTAATCGAAAAGTAGCTGAAGTGGTAGGGTGAGGCTAAAAGAAATGGGAACGGGGGCGTGACTTCAGGTGTATATTTTATATCTGGTGAGTGGAATCTTTCTCTCTGCTTTCTGATCCTTATGTGAGCTGCTTCCCTATGCCACACTCTTCCACCATGATGTCGTGCCTTACCTTGAGCCATGAGGAATGAAGCCTGCTGTCTGCAGATTGAGACCTCTGAAACTGTGAGCCCTTAATTAAACCTCTCCTTCTCTACAATTGTTCTGGTCGGGTCTTTTAGTCACAGCAATGAAAAAGCTGTGGGCTCCACAGCTTTTCTTTTTTTTTTTTTTTTTTTTTTTTTGGTACCATGGATTGAACCCAGGTGCTTTACCACTGAGTCACATCCCCAGCCCTTTTTATGCTTTATTTAGAGATAAGGTCTTGCTGAGTTGCTTGGGGGCTTGCTAAGTTACTGATGCTGGCTGTGAACTCTCAGTCTTTCTGTCTCAGCCTCCCAAGTGGCTGGGATTATAGGCATGAGCCACTGTGTCCCGCTTCAATGTAGTTTTAATTTGCATTTCTTGGTTGCTAAGGATGCTAAACATTTTCTTCATATATGTCTTGGACTTTTTATATCTTCTTCTGAGAAATGTCAGTTTATTTCATTTGCCCTTTTTTAATTGGAGTATTTGTAGTTGTTTTTAATTAAGCATTTTGATTTTTTAAAGAACTTTGTTTAGTTGTCAATGGATCTTTTTAATTTTATTTATTTATATGTGGGGCTGAGTATCGAAACCAGGGCCCCCTGCACATGCCAGGCAAGTGCTCTCTCACTGAGCCACAACTCCAGCCCCATGCATTTGCATTTGCATTTTGGATATTAATCACCTGTCAGAAAAGTACCTGCCAATGATTTTCTCCTATTCTATTGACTGTCTCTTCATATTCTTAATTACTTCCTTTTCTATAGAGAAGTATTTGAATTTGAAGCCATCTCATTTATTCATTCTTGGTTTCATCTCTTGAGCTTTAGGAGTCTTATTAAAGAAGTTGGTGCCTTCACTGTTGTGTTGGTGTGCTAACTGTATGTTTTCTTCTAGTAGTTGCAGTGTTTCTGGTCTAATTCCTAGGTCTTTGATCTGCTTTGAATTGATTTTTGTGGAGGGTGGGACACAGGGATCTAGTTTCATTCTTCTACATATGGATACCTAGTTTTCCTAACACCATTTGTTTAAAAAGCTATTTTTCTCCAGTGTATGTTTTGGGCACAGGTGTCAAAGAACAGATGACCATTTATGTAAATTTGTCTCTGTCTTATTACATTAGACCATTTACATTTAAGCTAACTTTTATATGTATGGATTTGTCTATTTCTTGCTTTCTCTTTTTCTTGTTTCTTTCTCCATTTCCTATGGGTTATTTGAGCCTAATTTTTTAGACTTCATCTTTACACTTTATAGTATTTTTCATATATCAGTTTGTATAGTTTCTTGATGACTAGTTTAGTATTATTACATAGAAACATACTTTATCATATCATACTGTCATCAGAGTTTTACACAATAAATTAAGTGTATGAATCTTACTTTTAATAAGGTCCCTTTACCTTCCCTACTTTTAAATATCATCTTCAATATTCCCTGTACATACATGTAGAACCATATTTGATTGTGTTATAATTTTTACTTATACCTTCAAGAATTACTTAAGAAACTCATAAAAATTAAGAAAGTCTCTTATGTTAATCACTTTCTTACCCATTTGGTTATTCTCTTTTCTTTCCTGAGATTAGAAGTCTTCTTTAATGATCACTTTTCTACTTGTGAAACTTCCTTTAGCCACCCTTCTAAGTTAAGTTTTCCAATGAGTTCTTTTTATTTTCCTTTATGTGAGGATGTCTTCATTTCACTTCATTCCTGAAGTATTTGCTATACATAGAATTTAAGGTTGATGAATGCATCTTTTCTTTCAGCACTTCCTTCTGGTCTCTGTTGTTTCAGATAAGAAACTTATTGTTATTCAATTTGCTTTCCCCTATAGTTATTATGCCATTTTTTGGTGTTTGGATGGTTTCTTTGCTTTTAGTTTACAGAATTTTATGTATCACATATATTGGTGAGGATTTATTTACTCACCAATATATGTGATACATAATATATGTGAGGGATTGTGTTACTTGTGTTCAAAGTTCTTGAATTTGTTTGTATTTCACTATTTCTTGAGGAACAGAACTAGTTGTGCTTTCTATATCCTTGCTCAGTCTCATTGATATAGGGTAGGAATTGAAGCTCCACTCCATACTGGGCCACACTGACACTAGTGAAGAAGATGAGGTGAAACATGGTGGTAATTAGCTTCTTCTTAAATCCTCTAGTTAAATCTCATTGATGAGGTATTGGGAGAGGCTTAACTTACCATTGAAACACATTGACATTATCCCTACCAGATAATCTGTGTATACTACTAGCTTTGCCTCAGAGACAATGCAAGATCAGCTGCCCACTTGACTCCAGTGAAATAGGTGTGGCAAAGTGAGACAGGGAAGATTTTCCCCTGGTTTTGTTCTCTGGAGTAGGGTATGTATTGCCAAAAAAAAAAAAAAAAAGAAAAAGAAAAGAAAAAAAAAGGTTTTGTATTGTTAGGTCTCCCTTTTTCAGACCTTTTGCCTTGGGACAAAAGACTTTTCTTAGAGATGTTACCATTTGTGCCTGTTGAGATTTCTGGGTTGAAGACTTCTTCAACTTTCTTTCCAGGATATATAAGACACAGATAAGAAAATCCAGGGAACTCTGATCCTGTCTTTGTTCAAATTCTGAGGTCCCAAGTCCATTCATCTTTTCTTCCCTATTTTTCATAGACTCCC
Organism: Glaucomys volans; assembly: GCA_020662805.1. Lineage (NCBI taxonomy): Eukaryota > Metazoa > Chordata > Mammalia > Rodentia > Sciuridae > Glaucomys > Glaucomys volans. Next base: position 232,282 of record JAJEJO010004084.1, on the reverse strand, counting down.
TTTACTTGAGAGTTAAGCTGTGTCCAGGAAACTTTAAATTTTAAGAGAGAGAGCATGAAAGCAATTAGGACTATTTTATGCTGATCACAGTAGGAAGTCTCCCTTATATCTCCATAATACTTTGCACAGCTATGTCCACCTCTACGAATGTAACGGCATTGCATTATGACCTAGGGAAGGGAATTAAGTGTGCAAAGGGTGGCCATTATATTATCTGTAATACCTCATCCCCCAGAACATAGATGCCATCTCCTTGATTTTGTGTGTCCTGAGTAATAGATATTCTCTTCTCCTGTGGAATATGAAAGGAATATACAACACACAACTTTATTTTTCAAAGTCAAATTGTGTTGGAATCCATCTGCACACAACTGGCTGGTAGAATTTCTAGAGTCCATAAGTTTTAAGGGTTCTTCTATATGGGACCTTATTAGACTTTTGAGGTTTATTTGCTCTCAGGAGAAAGGAGATAGATATGTTTCTTAGTTTTTGTTGACTATTGATTCTCCCATTGTTCATTCTACCATAGGATGACATCACAGTGGTCAACACTGATCCTTGCAAGTCTGTTTAGCTGCTGCTTTTGAAGAACTTTGAGGTGTCCCTTACAGTCAGAATTACCACTGTTCATAGATCCCTCACAGCTGCTCTTACTGTTTCTACTCCTGGCAAGCAACTTCTACAGATATTCCATTCTTATGTTCTATTATTTGTGATGCTTCAAGGAAGTGTGGCTTATGAAAACTATATCACTAGCAGAATCTTTTACTCATTTCTCCAAAAAATAAGGACATCAAATATGGATTCAGACTACTTGGCTTCACTTAATAATTCATTGTCTTTGGACAAAACCAAAAATTTTCCAATCTGCAGTTTCCTCATGTATAAAATATTAATAGTGGATTAAACAAGATAATATTTGAAACAATATTTGTTAGTATAATGCATAAAATTATAATAATAAAGTATACTAAGCTCTATATTCCTAATACACTGAGGGTACAATTTCCCTGCCTAGGGCACATTTTGCTTTAGTCTCTACTTGTCAAGATTTTCACCGTATTTGCCTGAACAGATTCCATTTTCAGGGGAACCCTGAAGTACACTGCAGATGTTGATCCCCTACCTTCAATACATCCTACCTCCACATGGATGACATCATAGATCAGTTTCTCAAAGAATGGTCTAAATTTTCTGCATTAAATTTTTAGGGATAGAGCCAAGGCATACCCATATTTATTAAGATGTCCCTGTGATTTTAATGTCCTACTAAAGTTCATTATCCTCTTGTCTACACTGTCTTTTCCTATGTCTATTCCTGAGATTCTATTCATGCCACACCTACCTGTGAGAACAAAATGTAGCACCTCCTCCAAGAAAGTTTCCTAATTTCTTGTTCAGTATCATCACCCTTTTCCACCACTTCCATTGCCAAGGGATGAATGATACAGGGAAGAATCATACCTGTATTGCAGAAGTGTTGGGGAGAATGGGGTACACAGCTGCTGAAATGGAATGGTGGGAAGGACCTATGGTTTTTACTTGGAAATTGTGTATATGAATGAAATTACAAAAATGGCTGGGAAAGGAGAAGAAAAAAATCAACAAAAGATTCAGGGATGGTTAGGGGAAAGACAGCAGCATGGAAGTAGCTCCTACATTCTTCCCTCATTGGTCAGAAAAGTAAATTCATCCCCATATGCACTTGCTCAGCAAACTGGTTTTTGAGGAGGAAGATTGGGGCATGTGCAGAGTTGATATCAGGCACCGACTTCTCTGTGCTATGTATCAATCACTGTGTAATTAAAATCTGTGTGTCTGAGTGTACTAGGCATGGTCCTGCCACTGGATTGGCAACTCTGAGGCAACAATGTGAGGTCCACTCTGACTTTCAAGAGTGAAAATCTGCGTTCCAAATCTCTACAATCTCATCGTCCTATACCCAGGGTTGCCTCTTTCTGTCCTTCTGTGCATGTGAGAATCCTGGCATCCCTCCAATCCCTGCCTCGAGGCCTAGTAGATGGGTGATCTGTCCTGAGTTTATAGAACTTGCAATGGGAATGTTTAACTGATCCTCCCAGGAATAAAAAGGAATGTGCCCACCCCCTGCACTGTTCCACTTCACCTCAGGATTGGAAGAAAGTAAACACCTCCCCCATCACCACAGGTTCTGAAGCTGTGACCGACCAACAGATTGTAAACATCATAGGCAAAATATGCGGGGAAAGGATCTGCAGTTGGGGAGTATTCCTCAGAGAATTCTAGTGCATGAGCTCAGAGACCTTAATTTGAGGAGTGGGGAAATATCTGGTTGAAATTGTTCAAGGTACCGCGCCCGAAGGGCTGAGGAAGTAGTGACTTACAGAAAGGAACGAGCGGGAAGGTGGGAGGGGTGACTCTGCCTCTTGGAAACACCCCTATTTGCTACCAATTTCAATGTCTAATGTCAGTTCAAGATTCTCATAGGATTACACCAAACGCATATTTGTTTCTTCTCATAGATCATGGTCAAGTCTCCTTCTAACCCTGTACTTGACTATATTTTAGGTTTCAGATTTATTCAAGTACGAATAAAATGATGAAACGCCATGTGTTCTGTACCACGGGTTCTGGAGCAACACTCTCCAGGAACCTACTCACTTCCTCCGCTCCACACCATTTTACCCCTCCTCCCGCCACCTCACCCTGCAAGTCCAGCACGTGGTATCCTATACTCGCCCTCCTTCTTCCCTCCCCGACTCTCCCCTCCTTTGGCCTCTGCTTCTCAAGCCCTTCCTCCGTTTAACTCGGACTTCGCTGCTGCTTCCCAGACGACTACCACACTTTTCCCACCTCGCCCAGGTCCACACCACCAGTGCCAACCTCTCTGCCACTCTCTGTTGGTGCTCTGCTCCCTCCAGCCAGGAGTTCTTAGACTGTCCTCAACGCCAGCCATCTTCTATTTTGCTGCTGAAAATCCCGGACTCGGTGCCCGGTGGTCGCCGCTGTCTTTTGGCCCTTGAAACTCTAAGCTCCCTGCTGAAACCGAGACGCCTCCACCCAAGCCTCCGAAGCCATGCCAGTCGGCGCTATGGCCAACAGGAGTGCCACTCACAGTCGCCTCGTCCCGTCTGGAGCCGCCTGCCCGACGGCCACCATGGCCCAAGAGCTAGCAGGTAGCAAGAAGCGGGAAGCGCCTGAGCTCGAGGTTGTCGCAGGGAGCTCTTCCTCTCAGGACTTGGTGACGGCAAGGGCCAGAGAGGGGCCACTGCAACCCAACAAGCAGAAGCGGCGGGTGACTCTAAGCTCACTGGTGCATTACTTCAGGGGCCGCACGGTGGGCGCGTGGGGTCGCGCCTGGCTCCCGGGCTTCGAGGGCAAGCTATGCGGCTACGCGGTGCAGAGGCTGCCGGAGCTGCTGACTGAGCGCCAGCTGGCCCTGGGCACCCTCAACAAGGTTTTTGCTTCTCAGTGGCTGAACTCCAGGCACGTGGTGTGTGGCACCAAGTGTAACACGCTCTTTGTGGTGGATGTGCAGTCGGGCCACATCACACGCATCCCCCTCATGAGGGACAGGGTGTCTACCCTGACCCGGGATCAGCCAACCTGTGGCATCCATGCCATTGAACTAAATCCCTCCAAAACACTTTTGGCTACAGGGGGTGAAAATCCCAACAGCCTGGCGGTCTACCAGCTGCCCACCTTGGATCCCTTGTGCCTGGGCGACCGCCATGGGCACAGGGACTGGATCTTTGCCATCGCTTGGTTGAGTGATACTGTGGCTGTGAGTGGCTCCCGCGATGGCACCATGGCCCTGTGGCAGGTGGACCCTGACATAAATGGCAGCATTGCCCGGGAAAATGACAGGAGGTTCCATACGTATGCCCACATCTATCCAAGGGACAGGGAGGTCATTCCTAGGTCCAGCAGCAACCCTGGTAACCACAAAGTGCGGGTCCTGGCCTTCAGTAGCAAGAACCAAGAGCTGGGAGCAGTGTCCCTGGATGGTTACTTCTACCTGTGGAAAGCCGGAAGTACCCTGTCCAGGCTGCTGTCCATCAGGTTACCCTATGGCCAAGAAAACATGTACCTGACCTACTGCAATGACTTGTCTCTGTACGCAGTGGGCTCTCAATCTCATGTATCCTTCTTGGATCTGTGCCAAGGCCACCAGAACATTTGGCCCTCCTGTCCCCAAGATGGTGGCATGGGTGTGCGCTCCCTGAGCTTCTACCAGCACATAGTCACTGTGGGCACAGGCCATGGCTCCCTGCTCTTCTATGACATCCATGCCCAGAAGTTCCTGGAAGAAAGGTCTTCTGCCAGCCCAGACTCCTTTCTGGGACCCACAGGAAGGAAGCTCAAGCTCACCTGTGGCAGAGGTTGGCTCAACCACGATGAACTCTGGGTGAATTACTTTGGTGGTGTGGAGGAGTTCCCCAATGCACTCTACACTCACTGCTACAACTGGTCTGAGATGAAGCTTTTTGTGGGCGGGGGACCTCTCCCTTCCGGCCTCCATGGGCACTATGCAGGCCTCTGGAGTTAAGGCCTCATTTGCAAAGTGCCCAGATTTGCACTTCATTTCAGGGTAACTTTCTTTCTTCATGTTGCAGTTCTTTAGTTCTTTTGTCTTACAGGTTAACTGTCCCAACTTCACCTATGAGTAGACGGAGAGGTATCAGGTTTTTCTCTACATCTTCTTTATCATTTCTTACTTTTTCCTTTTTGAATATACCCATTCTAACTAGGATGAATGGAATCTCAAGGTTGTTTTTTGACTTACAATTCCTTGATGGCTAAAGATATTGAAGATGTCTTTAATGGCTAGAGATATTTTGAGGGGAAGAAGAAAGGAAGCAGAGGAGAGAAAGAAGGGAGAAGAAGAGGAAATCAAACCTTTAAAACCAGGTGGTGGGGTGCACACCTATAATCCCAGTGGCTTGGGAGGCTGAGACTGGAGGATCACAAGTTCAAAGCCAGCCTCAGCAACTTAGTGAGACCTTAAGCAACTTAGTGAGACCCTGTCTCTAAATAAAAATAAAAAGGGCTGGAGAAGTGGCTCAGTGGCTAAGGACCCCTAGATTCAATCCCTTGTACCAAACCAAAAAAAATTGACCTTTAAGACTTTTCTGCATATTTCTTACATGATCTTCTTAACTTTTCATGAAAATAATTTTGTCTAATCCTTAGTTAACATTCTGTATCCGAGTGATTCACATATTCTGTCTGCTTTAGGAGATCCAAAGGTGGTTTTACAATTATGTTTCTTTTCTTTTTTCTTCTCCTATTACCAGTATTATAACACTATTGTTTTTAGATATTTTTCATTGCACATATATAATATATTAAGAATATTTTCTAATAAACAGGGATTTTACATTTGTTCTGGAGAGTTAGCTGTAGTTTCATGGCATTGTTCCAATTTGGAAAATGTATTCCAAGTTCTAGATAACCTACTTTTGGAAAATTTTCATTTGCAAAATATGGTCAGTGTATGTTTTATGTTTTAGGTAGGTGCATTTTTTTAGTGGTACTAGGGCTTCTATTCAAGGTCTCACATATGCTCAGCAAGCACCTACATCCCCAGCCCTAAAATATTTTTTTAAAGTTTATTCTCATAGCAAAAAGTTGTCATTGAATCTTGTGTTTGTTTCAAAATCCCAATTGGTTAGGACACTTAGAGAATACAAGTATTCTGCTTATTAGAATGCTGCAAGTTTGGTCTGAAAATTAAATCAATGTTTTCTCTTCTTAGCCTTATTTAAGTTTTTATGATCTGTCCTTCCATAGATAAAAGAATGTGTATTTTTCCATAGCTTGCCTTAATAATGTCAAGACTTGTGAATATATTTGAATGGTTATGGTTTGAGGAGCTTGCACTAAATTTGAGTGCCATCATTCAAAGCAGGGATTCTGAGTGTAAATGTAGAATCTATGGCAGACTGGGCAGAATGTATAAGGATACAAAGTATAGACTGAATATTTTTGCCATTGTTATTGTTAATATCAAATTTTATTTTTGAGCATAATTGAAATTTCCTAATTTTGTTTACACTGTACAAGAAAAAAATGCAAAGAAGAAAAATTAGTCCATTCAGTTTATTCTGAAAAAACTTCACAATTCATACAGCATGAATTGAGATTTTATTTTGTGATTTTCAAAGATACATACCTAAAGTATAGAATAAATATGTTGGCATATGGTAGTGATGTTGGGGCTGGGGATGTGGCTCAGTGGTAGAGCGCTTGCCTGGCATGTATGAGGCACTGGATTTGATTCTCAGGACCACATAGAAATAAATAAATAAATAAAATAAAGGTTCATTGACAACTAAAAATATTTTAAAAATAGTGAATTTATGAATTTCAATTTAATAATATATAATTATAAAAAACATTAAAAATTTCAAGAAAAGAAGCTGGCAATTAAATAGGTTATGTTGAAGAAAAGAACTATAAACTTCAGAAAAATACAAAAGTGCGCTGTTGTGAAAACATGTTGAATTTCTCCAAATGTGAGAACACTGGAAGTGAGAAAGGAGATTGGCCCTTCCTCAAAACTAGCAAAGTTGTGCTGATGTTGAATTGGTGTTGTGTCGTGTGTCCTTTACCTTAAATATTGTGGTACTCATGCAGCCTTTGTGTCCATATGCTACATGCAGTTCAGTAGCAATACTGAATAAAAAGAGTTTACAAATATAAAAAGTAACCTTGTGTTTATAAAGATTCTTTTAACAGATTCATGTAATTTTTGTTATGAAGCATTAAATGCATTTGAGTACATATTTATGCCTCAAACTCAGTTGTAAATGTCTTGGCAACAGGGACTTGCATCTTATATCCCTCATATCTCCATTAATAACTAGCAAAACAAAGGTGATCAGTTATTACTTAGTAAGTGTTTTTGCCTTGGAGTCTAAAGTTCAAGGTTTTAATAAATAGATATTTAATCTTGAAAAATATAGAATTTGGTTGCCCCCCCATTTTTCTCAAAATTTGCCCTAATTCATTTTCAGCTCAGGCTATGGTGCTTTATCCATTCGTAAACTTAACTCATATGTGAAACCTAAAGATAAAATCTATAAATTTTATATAGCACTAGAAATCAGACTTTTAACCTACAAATAGGTTTGAAGATTTCCTTAAAATATTTTTTCAGAAACTTATTTGAAAGACCTCATTTTCTAGGTCATTGTCTAACCTAAATTATGTATTGGCTAAAAATCTCCTCAAGTTTTACCCAAGAACTAACCAAAGTATTTGCTGTCTTTTTTCTTATAGGTAGTAGGGGATTTTTTTTTACAGTAATTTAGTAATTGTTGTGGGACACTGAGAGAATGTTTTCAAAGGAAATAACACTTTCTCTTTGTTGGGGATTTAAAGAAAATGTAAAGGGTATATCTCTAGTCTTAGCGTGGTACTGAATGAACAAAATTACTGACTCACTATAAACTTTCTTATATTTAGGGGTTTAACTTTGATGCCAAATCACATGGTTTGAACTTTTAATAACTAAATAGCCTAACTATTAGTGTATTTATGTTTTGTAGATGTCTAGTTTTTGAAATATTTTCCAGTTCTGGGACAAAATGCTCTATAGAAGTATATTGAAGTGTGTTAACTGTGAGTGTGAAACGTTTTTTAAAAAATATATACCATGTCAGCACTCCAGGAAACCAATAAATGCAACTCACTTAAAATTCACAAGGGAATACAAATCTGTATATACAATTTACCTGTCTGAAATACATAGTTACTTATAATCATGCATAAAATTGTTAGTTCTGTTTGTGTCTATTTATTCATATATTCTTTCTCCAAGCATATTTCTGACTCAGAAGTTTGTTTTCTTCCCCTCTACTGTTTGAAAGGACTTTATTTCTAGGTTTTTTTTTTTTTAAAGTGGGGAGAAGAATTTCTAGGCAAAAATAATCACTGAAATAAATTTAGGAGACTCCTTTGGCAAAAATTCATCTGTTAAATATACTTTTGCATCAATAATAAACAAAATTCAATTCTTCAGAGGTTCTGCCTGTACTCAGGTTGAATAAATTGTCAATTTTTTATTAATTGTTAATTTATTTATTTTTTAAAAAATTACAATGGTACTTTATTTTAATATTCACAAGATTTGACACTTCAAAAAAACCCCACCACTAATAAATAACAAAAGTGGAATGCTTATTAAAGTCACAGTAGACATAATGTTCAACCCAGAATCGATTTAGGATACCAGAGAAACCAATACTTGCTGGAGTAAGCTGTGCAGCTTTCTTACTGTTTGGGTTATAGAGGCCCCACTTCTTTGTGGTCAGGGTTATGGTCATAAAACCAGTTTCAGCACAGTTGTGCTTCAGACTAAATTTTCAATAGTTGCGACAGTCTGCATAAGATGTTGAGGAATGCCCCCCTGGATAAAGGTTAAAATTTGAAAACTTCCTTTTAGAATTTCCAGTAGCCAGTATATTCTTACATCCCTGAAAACAGAGCAAAATGAAATTTAATAGATACTGCCATTCACATCTGATAGGTTTATCTCATACTTGGTAAGTCTACATTTTGGGGAGTACAGGCAGCAAAATATATTCAAGTTAGAATGTAGGGAATACCAAGATCAAATGAGAATACATTTCTTGACCAGTGTCAAAAATCCTCAACTTCAGAGAAAATGGTTAATAGCCATCAAAACTAAACATAATTTTTAAATATTTGATGTTTCTCCATACTGGTAACACTAGGGTCACTAAAAACTAAAGTGTATAATCCACCTTGTAGAGGTAGCATATTTACACAATGCCAGACACAAATAATTCAGATTTAGATTTTTGGCCACAAAGAGGCCTCTGGCTTTTATTTGAAAGTTTGAAAAGGAGTTTTCACATATTAGGCTATTTTAACTTATATACAGATCACAAATTTTTTTATTGGGAAAGGTTTTAAAGGAGTCTGAACGTGAGGTTTTCAAATCGGAGAGTCAAGAGTAGAAATCCACCACCCTAGACTCTGTAGAACTGAACAGCTTATGTTCTGTAGCAGGTCACTTTAGGACAGCCTGGACTGTAGTATGTAACATAGGAAACAGACACCAAGGGGTAGACCCACTTAAAGGCTTAGCAGTTTTCTGTTGTCAATTGTTAATTTAGAGTGATTTTAGGAAGCAATTCACAAAGTCCTTCTGAATGTTTTACTGGCAACTTCTTAATCTCAACAAGTACTAGGTAAGCCAACTACGTTAAACATGTCATTGTGTGAGCTGCTCAAGGATGCAGTTCAGTGAAAACATGTACTAATATGAAACAGTGACTGGCTAGGCCACAGGCGTTTGCTTGTAAGGAAGGTTATTTTAAAATTTGTTGAAAATGACTGTCTAAAAGTATTTCCCATCACTGACCTGCTGTAAATCCAGAGACATCTAGCACTGGACTTTGGAATCACTGAAAGGGAAATGTGTTTGCAAGAAGTTGCCATGAAATTGTGATTCAGAAGCAGAGCTCTTTAACTGATAGGTTTAAATTTATACAGACACTACTCTTTACTTCATATACCCTTTCTCTGTTTTTCTTCTATTAAACTCTCTGTGACTTCTCATTGAGAATTAAGTTCTTAACTTCTTCATATATAGCGGATATTTATTATTTTTATTATAGCTTCTATCAGATTCCAATGTAGTGAACTATACGGGTATCTAATTCTCCTTTTCCATTTGAATGTGAACTGTATCATTCTAACATCTAGTACAGTAGTTGCCCTGTATGGTACTGGGATAGGCAGGAAAATGACTAAAATATCGATTCCTTGCAAAAATTATTTTATCAGATTATTTGATGGAAACATTAGAGAATATGATAAGGAGTAAGTTGACAAATGAAAAAAATCCTAAAAAAGGACCCATGCATGATAGTATTCATGGTAATTCACAGCATACAATAATGTGAGGACAGCAGAAACTAAAAAAAATTATTGATGCATAATAATTATACAGAATAGTGAATTTCATTGTAGCATATTTTCTCAGGTATATAACATAATTTTATCAATTTCTTTTTCCAAGACTTTCCCTTGCCACAATTCCCTTCTACTGGCCTCCCTTCAGGCTTCTTGCAATCCATTTTTTTCCTTTTTTTTTTCTCTCTAGTTTCTACATGCAGCCCTTGACTTTCTGATTATGGCTTATTTCATTTAACATGACAATTTCTGGTTCCATCCATTTTCTTGCAAATGACACAATTTCATTTGCCCTTATGGACCAATAAAACTTCATTGTATAAACAGAAAAATTGATTATTCAATTGTTTACCCCAGGGATAATACTGCATCTGGGGTACCAAAATGAAATGGAAGGAATATTATTTTAGAATCATAATCACCTGGATTTGAACTCTTTATTATTTGCTTATTGAATCATTGTGGTTGTGTTACTTACCTCCTCTAAACCTGGCCTTACATTACTAATCTTTCCATCTTCAGTATCTAGCATACTGCCTGATGTATAGTCATTGCATTGATATGAATTCTCTTCCTATCTACATGCTTACCAATTCGTGAGGGGTGTATATATTTTTGCTTGATTATTACAAAAGAAATTTATGTGCATTGTGGAAAGTTGGACATATAAATAAAAATACACATTTTCTCCAGTGCAAGATTGCTGCTGTGAACATGATAGTTTATATCTTTTGTACATTTGTGTGCCCAACTAAGGAGTTGCCACTAAAATAAGAATATTTTTTACAGGTTATTTTGTAGACTTTTTTTTTCAGTTTAAAGACTCCATCTTTCTTTGCTGATAAAGAGTCTTCTTTTCTAACACTCAAGGTTATTGTAGTGTGTATAGGCTGAAACTCAAATGGATGATATGATGCAGTACTCAGTAAATTGTTCCTATCACCAGAAACTACTAACTTGAAACACCAGATGTTTAACCAAATATAAGATTGTTTATTTAATTAAACCTCAAGTGTTTATTATTAGTACTATACCTGATATGGAATATTTGTAATATCTGTCTAAATAGTTGCTTAATTCAGATATTTTCAGTCTTTGGAGCACATTTCAGTCTTTGGAGTTGCTATACATATTTGGAAAGAAAGATGCCCAAGCCTCAACTCAGACGTACAGTAAGAGAATTTCCCTATGAAAGTACTATTTTATATGAGTTTTTTTTTCAAATTACTCCATTCAAAACAAGATGCAATAAAATAAGGAATATGTGCCTTAGAGGTTTATGATGCAGCAGAGAAGAAAGATAGGTACTTTATTAATTTCAAAACCTAACCGAATATAAGAAAGGTAAATATAGAATTATGGGTATTTACTAAGTGTGATGAGAATATAAAGAGAATAACAATTCTGCCTGGTGTGGTTATAAAGGACTCCCAAAAGAGGCAATTCTTGGGCTCAGTCTAAAAATAAAATGAGAGTGGAAAAGACAACCCAATATTGACTGAAAATACATTGTGAGTATCTGGAATGTATAGGCATATATATATTCAGGGCTGTTACAATATGGCCTTGTGAAATTTGAAGGGTCTGTGGTATTTCCAGATGGAAATATCTCTTTGTTAGAAAATAGACCTGGAGTTCATAAGAAAAGTTAGGGTTGGAAATACAGGTGTTAGAGTCATCACTATAGAAACCGTATTTGGGAAAGTTGGAGAATTGTGCAGTATCACAGAAGCTGGTTTTGATTCTTATTTCAAAATTTACCTATCTTTGATAGGTCTACATTTTGACCTACACAGGAGTTACTATATTCCTGGCACATAGTGGGTATTTAATAACTCAGGTGAATAGACAAATGGAATATTTGTTTAGTGAATATTAAATGCTACTTAGTGATCACCCCCAAAACAGTGTTTCATCTTTTCAGTTGTTAATGATCAACTTTTACATTTCCCTAATGCAGTCACATTAACCAAGGAAGATAAGAAATTCTGTCAAATGGTACTATTCTTTAAATGAATAAAGAAATCTGTATTTTGTTTAGATGTATTTTTTCATCCTTTATAGAATATAGGTCATTCTACAGTTGGGAAAAGAGAAAGCTAAATATTGATGATACCTTCCTTAAAAATGACTTCTTGTTTTTCCATTTTGGAGGTACAGTTCACTGAAGCAAACACATTGATGATGTCAATGAGAGTAATGGTGCTATTTTCACCCTTTGTAATGCCATTATTGTGCCATTCTCTGTTTCAACCTAAGGCATTAATGTTTCATGTTGATTAAATTTTAACATCTAAATTGCCCTTTTATGTTACACACAAATGATAAACTTGAATGTTCCAGTCAGAGGGCAGCAACTTCAGTTTCTTCTAGGCTTCTAGTAAATTCATCAAATAACATCCCCCTCCACTTCAGAAATGGATCATTTTTGTTTTTCTCTTTTTACTTACCTAGAAAAATGGAGTTGAGTGTGTGTGTATGTGTTTTCTTTTTAATTACATCTTATATGACTAAAACTGATCCCATTTTACACAATGGATGTATTTCTTGACATTAGTACATAAAGCACATTTTAAAAAATGGAATTATATATCCCTCCATTAACTTACATTATAATTTTATGTGACATCTTTATACAGATTAGTTTCAAATTGACAGTTATGTCTACCATGTTGCCTTTGCCTTCACTTATGAGATAAGTGCTTTAGTCTTCAAATAAAAGTTAAGTGATGTGATGAAATCCCTTATTTCAAAGGATCTTAAAGGATACTTTCAGAATGTGATAAATTGAACTCGAATTCATGTCAGAAATAGAATTTCTAAGCTAGGTGTGGTGGCACACACCTGTAATCCCCATGGCTCAGGAGGCTGAGGCAGGAGGATCACAAGTTCAAAGCCAGCCTCAGCAACTTAGTGAGGCGCTAAGCAACTCAGGGAGACCTTGTCTCTAAATAAAATACAAAATAGGGCTGGGGATGTGGCTCACTGATCAGGTACCCTTGAGTTCAAGCCCCTGTATCAAAAAAATAAAAAAAGGATTTCTAAAAAGAACAAATAAAATTAAAAACTCAATTTCTTAAAATGGGGCATCCTGTAATTTTATTCCCTGTATATGTATTTGTCATAAGCTAGAGAGAATTCTCTCTAGTTGAAATACACTGAAATACACTCCTATGTCATGTACAATGGTGTTCTCTATTTTTTTCCTCTGGTATTTCTTCATAAAGATTGCACCAAGAAAAAGCATTTGACTTATGGATACTCCCAGGGAAAGATAAATGATCCTTTGTTTTTATGTCACTACTTTATCTTTACAAATCAAAGTATTTAAACTTGTTTGTTAAAAGATTGTTTGGGCATCATCAAGTAAGTTGGAAGTTTGGCTCCAGAAATAATAACAATGTAAAGGGTCCTTAATTAACTTCTTAAACATCAGGACCTTTAAAAATGTATTGTTGCATTATAATTATAATAATAGTAGGGATTAAATGTTATATATTTGTACATGCAGGACATAACATAATTTGGATAATTTCATTTCCTTCCTCTACTTTACTGGTCTCCCTTTCTGTTTTGTGAGAACCCATTTTCCACCCTTTCTTCTCTCCAACTTCCACATATGAGAGAAAACATTTGACCCTGAACGTTTTGAATCTGACTTGTTTCACCTAGCATGATTTTCTCTAGTTTCATCCGTATTCTTACAAATAATGTAATTGTGTTCCTTATTTCAGAATAGCATTCCATTGTGTGTGTGTATATATATACATACATATCACCTTTTCTTTTTCTATTCATATATTCATGGACACCTAAACTGGTTCCACAGTTTGTGTATTATGAATTGTGCTGCTTTAAACATGCATATGTATGTATCACTATACTATGATGACAACTTCTTTTGAGTAGATGCCTAGTAGTGATATACCTGGATCATAAGAATACTCTATCCCTAGTTATTTGAGGACACTACATACTGATTTCCATAGTAGTGGTACTAATTTACAATCTCTCAACAGTGAATAGGTGTGTGTTCCCCATATCCTTACCGACGTTTATTATGATTTGTATTTTTGATGATGGTCATTCTACTGAAATGAGGTGAAATCTCATTGCAGTTTTCATTATTTGCATTTCCCTGATTCCTAAAATTGTCGAACAACCTTTCATATGTTTCCATTTGTATGTCTTGTCTGAGGAAAATCTCTGTCAAATAAATATTTTCATTCTGTGGTTTCTCTTTTCATGCCCTGAATTGTTTCCTTTGCTGTTCAGAATCTTTTTAACTTGATGCCATCATATTTGTTAATTTTAGGTATTGTTTCCTTAACTTTAGGAGTCCTATAGGAGAAATCATTACTTGCACCTGTCCATTGAAGTGTTGACTTTATATTTTCTTCTAGGAGTTGCATAGGTTCTGGTGTAATTCTGAAGTCTCTGATTAATTTTTTTTTTTTTTTTGGAACCAGGGATTGAACTCAGGGACACTTGGCCACTGAGCCACATCCCCAGCCCTATTTTGTTGCTGAGGCTGGCTTTGAACTCGCGATCCTCCTGACTCAGCCTCCCAAGTCGCTTGGATTACAGGCATGCGCCACCATGCTTGGCTCTCTGATTCATTTTGAATTGACTTTTCTGCAGGGTGAGAGATAAGGATCTAGTTTCATTCTCTTACATATTTCCAGTTTTCCCAGCACCATTTGTTAAAAGGCTGTCTTTTCTCCAATGTATATTTTTGATACCTGTATCAAGGATCAGATGATTGTAAATGTGTCTCTGGTTTGTGTCTCTGTCTCCTATTCTATTCCATTTGTTGAAGTGTATTTGGTATGCCAGTACCATGCTCTTTTTGTTACTATATCTCTGTAGAATAATTTTTTTATATGATTTTATTTATTTATTTATTTATTTATTTATTTATTTCTGGAGTACAACTATCATTTTTCTCGTTGTACACAAAGTAGAATCATACAATTTGCATATTTACATAGGGTACATATACATAGGGTATAGATGTTTGTCTAGTTCTCTTTCCTTGACCCCCTTCCCACCCCTAATTTTCCTCTATACAATCCATCCCTTCTTCATTCTTCCCATGCCTCCCCCCACCCCCACTATGTGTCATCAACCACTTATAAGAGAAATCATTTGGCCTTTGGTTTTTTGAGATTGGTTTATTTCACTTAACATGATTTTCTCCAGTTCCATCCATTTACCTGCAAATGTCATAGTTGTCTTATTCTTTATGGCTGAATAATATTCCATTGTGTATATATACCAGAGTTTCTTTATCCATTCATCTATTGAAGGGCATCAGGGTTGGTTCCACAATCTAGCTATAGTGAATTGGGCTTCTATAAACATTGATGTGGCTGCATCACTGCAGTAATCTCATTTTAAGTCCTTTGGGTATAGGCCAAGGAGTGGGATAGCTGGGTCAAATGGTGGATCCATTCCAAGTTTTTTGAGGAATCTCCACACTGCTTTCCAGAGTGGCTGTACTAATTTGCAACCCCACCAGCAATGTATGAGTGTACCTTTTTCCCTACATCCTCACCAACACCTATTGTTGCTTGCATTCATTTTTTTTTTTAATCTGGGGATTGAACCCAGGGGTGTTTAACCACTGAGCCACATCCCCAGCCCTATTTTCTATTTTATTTAGAGACAGGGTCTCACTGAGTTACTTAGAGCCTCACTAAGTTGCTGGGGCTTTCAACTTCTGATCCTCCTGCCTCACCCTCCTGAGTTGCTGGGATTACAGGCATGCACCACCACGCCTGGCTATTGCTTGTATTCTTGATAATAGACATTCTAATTGGGGTGAGATGATATCTTAGGGTGGTTTTGATTTGCATTTCTCTTATTACTAGAGATGTTGAACATTTTTTCATATACCTGTTGATTGCTTGTAGATCTTCTTCTGTGAAGTGTCTGCTCATTTCCTTAACCCATTTATTGATTGGGTTATTTGTATTCTTGGTGTAGAGTTTTTTGAGTTCTTTATGGATTCTGGAGTTTAGTGCTGTATCTGAAGTATGTGTGGCAAAGATTTTCTCCCACTCTGTAGGCTCTCTCTTCACATTGCTGATTGTTTCCTTTGCTGAGAAAAAGCTTTTCAGTTTGAATCTATCCCAATTATTGATTCCTGCTTTTATTTCTTGTGCTTTGGGGGTCATGTTGAGGAAGTCTGGACCTGGGCTGATATGATGAAGATTTGGACCTACTTTTTCTTTTATTAGGTGCAGGGTCTCTGGTCTAATACCTAGGTCCTTCATCCATTTTGAGTTGAGTTTTGTACAGGGTGAGAGATATGGGTTTAGTTTCATTTTGCTGCATATGGATTTCCAGTTTTCCCAGCACCATTTGTTGAAGAGGCTCTCTTTTCTCCATTGTATGTTTTTGGCGCCTTTGTCTAGTATGAGAAAACTGTATTTATGCGGGTTTGTCTCTGTGTCCTCTATTCTGTTCCATTGATCTACCTGTCTGTTTTGGTGCCAATACCATGCTGTTTTTGTTACTATTGCTCTGTAGTATAGTTGGAGGTCTGGTATTGTGATACCACCTGCTTCACTCTTCTTGCTAAGAATTGCTTTAGCTATTCTGGGTCTCTTATTCCTCTAAATTAAGTGCCATGCTTTTTGTTACTATAGCTCTGTAGCATAATTTGAAATTAGCTATTGTGATACCTTCAGTACTGCTCCTTTTGCACAGAATTGCTTTGGTTTATCTGGTTCTTTCATTCTTTCTGTTGAATTTTACTACTGTCTTTCTAGTTCTGTGAAGAATATCATTAGTGATTTGATGGAAATTGCATTGAACCTGTACCTTTTGGTACTTTGGTCATTTTAACGATATTAATTTTGACTCTACAAACATGGAAGGTCTTTCCATCTTTTGATGCCTTCTTTAATTGCTTCCTTTAGATTTCTATAATTTTCATTATAGAGTTCTTTCACCTCTTTGGTTAGATTTAGTCTTAGGTATTTTAATTTTTGGAGGAAACTGTGAATGCAAATGTATTCCTGATTAATTTTTCAGCAGGTTCATTACTTTTGAATAAAATAGCTATTGATATTTGTATCTTGATTTTGTATCCTATTACTTTGCTGAATTTATTTATCAGCTATAGAAGTCTTCTGGTATAGTTCTTTGAGTCATGTAAGGATGGGATCATATCATCTGCAAATAATGATAATTTGTCTTATTCCTTTCCTACTTATATTCTAATTAGTTTTTTATATTTTCTATTGTTCTGGTTAAAATTTCAATACTGTATTGAATAGGAGTGGAGAGGGTGAACATCCTTGTCTTGTTCCCAATTTTAGAGTAAATGTTTTAAATTTCTCCCCATTCATTATGACGTTGGCTTTGTGTTTTCCATATATATCCTTTATGATGTTGTGATAAGTTCCTTCTATGCTTAGTTTTGTCAGTGTTTTTAACCAGAATGGTTGCTAAAATTTGTAGAAGTTTTTTCTGCATCTGTTGAGATGACCATGTGATTTTTGGTCCTTAATTCTATTCATGTGATGAATTACATTTATTGATTTGTGTATTTTGAAATGTTCTTGTATTCCTAGAATGAAAATAACTTGATCATGGTGATATTATTAATGTGTATTTACATAAAATTTCCTAATAGTTTCAGAGTGTTGATATAGATAGTTTTCCGTCTCTTATGTGTCCCTATCTGGTTTTATATCAGGGTAATATGACATTCATAGGATGAATTTGGGAGTGTTCTCCCACTTTCTCTTTAATGGAATTACTTGAGCATCTTTTCTATTAGTTTTTTAGAGATCTGGTAAGAATTGAGCTCTGAATTCACGTGATCCTGGGACTTTTTTTGGTTTTGGGGGGGAGACTTTTTATTACTCCTTCAATCACATTGCTTGCTATTGGTGTGTTTGTGTTTTTTATATCTTCCTTGGTTCAATTTTGATAGGTTATATGACAACTGACTTCTCTGTTTCTTCTAGATTTTCCAACTTATTAGAATGTAAGTTTTCAAAATAGTCCCTAATGTTCCTTTGAATATCTGTTATATCTATGGTGATATCTCCTTTTCATCTCTAATTTTACTAATTTGAGTCTTCTCTGTCTTCTTTTTGACAGTTTGGCAAAGGGTTCATCAAACATGTTTATGAAGAACCAACTTTTCTTTTATTCATCCTTTGCATTTTTTAATTAAATTCACCTTTGGTCTTAATTATTGCTTTTCTTCTACTAGATTTGGTTTTTTCTTGTTTTTCTAGGTACCTGGGATGCATCATTAGATTGCTTATTTTGGATCTTTCTGATTTTTTTAAAATGTAGGTACATATTGCTGTAAACTTTCCTCTTACAACCACCTTCATAATATCCCAGAGATTCTTGTACTGTGAATCTGTACTATCATTTGATTCCAGCATTTTGAATTTCTCCTTTGATTTCTTCTATAATCTGTTCATTTTTTGGAAGAGTTTTGTTCAATGTGCATGTGTTTATGTAGCTGTAATTGTTCTTGCGGTTGATTTCTACTTTCATTCCATGATGATCTGATACAATGCAATGCACTACACTGGTATTTTTATATTTGATAAAATGGTTCTGTGACCTAACCTATGATTCACTTTGGAATGGGGTCCAATAGAAACTGAGAAAATAATTCATTTGGCTTGCAGAATGAATTATTTTGCAGATTCTTGTTCGGTTCCTTTGGTTTATGATATCTTTAAAGTCTAAAGTGTGCCTTTTCTTATTTTGTATCTGAATGACCTATAAAATGATGAGTGTTGTGTTAAAATTTGCTAATATTGTTGTGTTGGGATCTATCTGAAACTTTATGGCAAGTAGTGGTTTTTGTTGTTGTTTGTCTCCATATTAGGTGGTCTGGAATCTGAGGCACAAATATTTACTATTGCTATATCTTCTTTTCAGATTGTTCCTTCTATCATTACGAAGCGATTTTCTTGGTCTCTTATGTTTTATTCTGGCTTGAAGTCTGCTTTTTCAGACATAAGAGTCCCTGCTTCATTTTGCTTTCAGGCTTCGTTTGAATGGAATATTATTTTCCATCCTTTCTGTTTCATTTCCCTTTTACTTAGGGCCTTGCTTAGTTGCTAAGACTGGCCATGAACTTGCTATCCTCCTGTCTTAGCTTCCTGAGTCACCGGCATTACAGGGGTATGTTACCACGTTTGGCTCTATGGGTTTTTGTTTCTATGGTTTGCACTTAAAACCCCAAACAGAAAAAATCAAAAAAGATCCTCTCCATGGCACATAACTAAAGTGATAAATACACAAATAAGGATAGTCTCAAGGGAAAAGCAACAGATAGTGTTGTAATGCAAGCCATTTGTAGTCAAATGATCAAGTTCATATACCTTGTGTTATATATGATCTGGTCCATTGGTGAGATTACTTTGTGGCAGAAATAAAAACTTTATAAGTATACATGATAGCTGGATATAGTGTTGATCCTGAAACACATCATTCCAAATCCTCCTCTTTATTGAAATGCTTTTTCCATGTTCTATATGTTCTCTGTTCATTCTTCTGATCTTGTTTTAATTTATTGATTATTTTGTCAATCAACTTTTGAATTTTTTTGTCTGGGACTAACTTCACATCTGTGTTTTAAGTTATTGGGGGATTCATAAATTTTTGGAGGTGTATTCCCTGTTTCCTCATGTATTCTGAAGTCTTATATTTGCATATCTGTTCCTCTTCCTCTTTTATATGGCAGTCCTTTAGTAAGTAGTTATCTTTTTATAAGAAGTCCTGTGCTTAGGGGTTTATCTTAGCTTCAGCATATAAATCAGCATAATCAAAGTGGTAATTTCAACCACCAGTACCATTTTGAAATAAGAGAGTTACCACCAGAAACAATGTCAATTTAAGAGCAAACAATATATCAACATATGCTATAAAATTATTATATTAATTTTATCTGCAACTCTATTAACCAGATATAAGTGTAGGTGAGAATTTATATACAGTAGGCTGAAAAAGTTAAGCATTAATGCTTGTATGCCAAGTTGAATTGGAATAAGGGATAAAACTAAAGAAAATGTATGGGGAAAAGAGAAAGAAAAATGGAAAAGAAATTAAAGTGGTGGGGGAAGGGAGGGAGACATGAAATAAAATGAGAAAACGTTTTAGTCAGCTTTTTTGTTGGTGTGACCAAAAGACCTGACAGGAAAAATTACAGGAGGAAAAGTTTATTTTGAGGCTCACAGTTTCAGAGGTTCCAGTCCATAGAAGTTTGGCTCCATTCCTTAGGGCTTGAGGTGAGGCAGAACATCATGGCATTTGACAAGAACAATTTTAGAGAAGAAAAGTATATTTGGGTCTCACAGTTTCAGATTTCTCAGTCCATAGATGGCCAACTCCATTCTTTGGGACCTGAAGTGAGGCAGGGCATGGTGGGAGAAAAGTGTGGTGGAGGAAAGCAGCTCAGGGCATGATCGGAAAAAGGAGAGAGAGAGAGAGAGAGAGAGAGAGAAACTTCCTCTCATGGACACAATATAAACCCTAAAGGCTTACTGGCAGGGAACCACCTCCTCCAGTCACACCCTACCTGCCTACAGTCACCACCCAGTTAATTTCTCTCAACAGATTATTGCACCCATTAGGTTAAGACTCTTATAACCCAATCATTTTACCTCTAAACTTCCTTGCATTGTCTCACACATGAGCTTTTGGGGAACACTCATATTTAAACCATAACAGGAGAGAAAAATGATGAAGGAGAGTGGACAGAAACAGGGATAGGAGGGAATAGAATACATATCTAGAGAGGATCCTATTAATTGACAAGAATATGCAAAATTAGAACTCTGACAAAACACAAAATGTGGGAAGATGCTGGGAATCACTTCATTTCAAGCAGTTAATGGAACCACTGTCACATAGAGATTTGGTTTTCTTCTTTCAGAGGTGTTGGAAATGGGGAATTTTCTCTCCTGATTTTCTTCTTCCAATGATGAGGAAGTTTGTGTGACACAAATATGCTGTTTGTTCTCAGCTCAGTCCCAAACCAGCTAAACTTTGTGGAGTCTATGTTAAGTTCCACCCACTCTTTGCCTAGCCTCCTCTACTGAGGAGAGCATTGTCTGAGTAAAAGCAAACTTCACCCTTAAATTGGCTTTGTTATTTTGACTGTGAGTGGGAGTGTAAGTCTGGCAAGGCTGGTGGCGAACCCTCACATCTTCTCTGCCTGTAGATAAATCTAGATTGCATTGCATCCCTCACTCCAGAAACCTCAGTCCATGTTCTATGTGGGAAGTGTGTGAGACACATTAGTCTATCCTGCATTCATTCTGAACATGTGGGTGGTTGGCAGAGAGGATCCCTACTTTCTACCCAGTCATGATCTGTCCCCCTTCTACCCTCTGTCATGCACATTCTCAAGGATCAGTTTAGCAATTTCAAAAGAACTTTCCCTTAGCTCTTCTCTGCTCTGTAGACTGACAGACCAGCAGCCACAGTTCCTATCGCTGCCCTGAATTTCTCCCTACAAATCTGTTTTACATCTTTATTCTAAATTCAGACTAACTCATAACATTGGTACTCACTGATCTCAGTGAAAATTAGAGTCTAAGTTGATATTTGATCTTGGGTAATCAAAAAGCAATTATACCAAGAACAAAAAAAAAAAAACAAAAGAAGAGAAAAAAATAAAAAATGAAATATGAAAAACAAAAGGGAACTGCAGGGATTCCTAGTCTCCCACTAAGGAAGTCAAAACAAAGAATTTTTAAGCTGCCACCACTCACCAGCTTTAACTGTCTGCACCAGAGAGTGCTAGAACTTTCTTCCATGATGATACAACTCACAATAGCTGAGCTTATTTTCTGCTCAGTTTGCAAATTTGTTGAAAAGTGGCACCTATTTTTCTTCAAATTTGTGGGAGATTTTCTTTTGGCTTATTGGAGGAAAGTTTCTCCCCAACTGAGCTGACAAGCGCCCAGCACTGCTGTTGTCTATTCTTTTTCTTATTTCTTTCTATTATAAAATTTAGATTTTCTTATTTTCACCTGAGTCCCAGCTCTCTGGCTGCCTACCAGCATTTTCTCACAGTCTTCTTAACTAAATTTCCCATTGCACAACTGTTGCTCCTCTTCACTCAAAGAGCTGCTAAAGTATTTTAGGTTATTCTGATCCACCAGTTTTTTTTTTTTTTATTTACTTATTGATCCACTGAACACAAATGGAGTACAGCTATTGTTTCTCTGGTTGTACACAAAGTAGAGTCACAGCATCTGTGCATTCATACATGTACACAGGGCAATGAGGTCCATCTCATTCTGCTATTATTCTTACCCCCCACCCTGACCCCACCCCTCCCTTCCCTCTATGCTATCTGTCCTTCCTCCATTCTTGCCACCCTTCCCCCCTGCATTATACATCACCATTCACTTATCAGAGAGACCATTCGGCCTTTGGATTTTTGGGATTGGCTAATCTCACTTAGCATAACAGTCTCCAACATCATCTAGATGCCCTTCAATAGATGAATGGATAAAGAAACAGTGGTATATATACACAATGGAGTATTATTCAGCCATAAAGAAGAATAAAATTATGGCATTTTTTGTATTTTTTATCAGGAGCTTTTAAAACTGTTAAATGTGCTAAAATAAATACAGCATAAAATTTACCATCCTAACCATTTGAAGTTTACATTTCAGTACTTTTAAGAACATTCATGCTGTTGCGTATATAATTTCCAGATTTTTTTCATCTTACAAAATGGAAGTTCTATGTCCATTAAACAATCCTCTATTCCTCTCTTTCCCTCCACCCCTGTAAACCACCATTCTGTGCTTTGCCTCTATTATTCTAACTACTCTAGGTGTCTCCTATCAATGATATCACACATTATTTCTCTTTTTGTGGCTGTTTTTGTGACTGAATTTATGGTTTTTAGGCTCATTCCTGTTATACTATGTGTCAAAATTTCCTTCATTTCTGAGGACGAATATTCCATTAAATGTCTACAAAAATTTTGCTTATCCATCCATTCATGGGTAGATACTTAAGTTGCTTCTGTGTCATGACAGTTGTAGATAGTGCTGATAATGATAGTATGAACAAGTGTATTCAAATATCTCTTCCATTTTCTGCTTTCATTTATTGTGCTGATGTAACTCAGAAATAAAATTGCAAACAATATGATAATGGTATATGTATACATAGTTTTTTTCTTTTGAGGAACCACCATACTGTTATCCACAGTGGTTGTACCATTTTACATGTCTTTCAATAGTGAATAAGGACTCCAATTTCTTTTCAAAAACAATGACATTCTTGTTTAAATAGTAACTATGGATCCACCATTTGACCCAGCTATCCCACTCCTTGGCCTATACCCAAAGGACTTAAAATCAGATTACTACAGTGATGCAGCCACATCTATGTTCATAGCTGCTCAATTCACAATAGCTAGATTGTGGAACCAACCTAGGTGCCCTTCAATAGATGAATGGATAAAGAAACTGTGGTATATATACACAATGGAATATTACTCGGACATAAAAAAGAATAAAATTATGGCATTTGCTAGTAAATGGGTGGAGTTGGAGAATATCATGCTAAGTGAAATAAGCCAAGCCCAAAAAACCAAACGCCGAATATTTTCTCTGATCAGTGGATGCTGATACCTAACAGGGGTGGAGTGGGGGGGTGGGGGGAGGTGCCAAGGGTTATGGGGAGAATAGGAAAGAATGGAGGAAGTATGGATGGTGTGAAGGAAAATGGGATGGGAGGGGATGAGGGCAGGAAAAATAGTAGACTGAAACAGACAGTACTACCCTAGGTAAATGTAAGATTATATGAACTGTGTGAATAAAAAATAAATTAAAAAAAATAGTAACTATTCTAATGGGTGTGAGGTGTCCAGAGCTATTTTAAAAGCATTTTCTATTCTCAATTAAAATTATTTTATGTGATAAATGAATTGTAAAACATAGATGGAGTATAATATGATGTTTATATACATTGAAAAATATGTAAAATAAAAATATGTAACAAAATATATATGTGATATTTATACATAGAATGACAAAATCAAGCTAATTAACATAACCATCACCTCACTTACCTTATTTGTTGAGCTATTTGAAATGTACTCATAGGTGTGTTGAAATATGGAACATGTTATTGGCTATAGTTGCCTTGCTATGCAATACATTTCAGAACTATTTCTACTATATTGCTGAGACTCTTCACCTTGTTACTAACATTTCAAAGTTCCTTTTTCCTCCACTTCAATTTCTGGTAACTACCATTGTGCGCTCTACTATAAGTTCCACTTTTGTAGATTCAACATAAAAATAACATTAGATCTTTCTAGGTCTTGCTTATTTATTTCACTTAACATAATGTCTTCCAGTTCAACCATGTCACAAATAACAGGAGCTCCTTAGTTTTACATACTGAATAGCATTTTATTATGTACATTGGCTACATTGCCTTTACCTTTTATTTATTGATGACTATTTTTGTTTCCATCTTTTGGCTAACATAAATAATGTTGCAATGACTATCAAAGTGTTTATATTCCTTTGACATATTGATTTCAGTTCTATTGGATGTATAACCAGTAGTGAGTGGGACTGCTAAATTATATGGTAATTCTATTTTAACTTTTTGAGAAACCTTCATACCATTTTACATAATGTCAATGCCAATTTGCATTCCAACCAACAGTGTATTGAGGTTCCATTTTCCAAATCTTCTTGAACCATTGTAGTCTTTAACCATTTTCAAAATTTCTGACATGTGAGAGGTGAAATATCTTGTTGGTTTCAATTTGTATTTCCCTGATAATGTGTGATATTGAATATCTTTCATATACTTGTTTGGTATTGGCATGTCTTGTTTTGGAAAATGTTTATTCAAGCTCTTTGTCCATTTTTTAATGTGGTAATTCATTTTCTTTCTAAAGAATTGTTTGAGAACCTTATATAATATGGATAAGAACCTTTTATCAGATATATGGTTTGCAGATATATATTTTCCATTCTGTGGATTGTCTCTTCACTCTTATCTTTTTTCCTTGATATTAAAGAGAATATTAGTTTTATAAAATCCCATTTGTCAATGATTGCTTTAATTGTTTTTGTGTTGGGGATCATATGAGAAAAAATTCACTGCCTATACAAATGTAGTAGACCTTTCTCCTTGCTTTTTTCACACATTTACAGTTTCAGGCCTTACATTTAAAGCTTTAATCTATTTTGAGTTGATTTTTTTCTTTTGGTACTGGAGGTTGAACCCAGGGACACTTAACCACTGAGCCACAACCCTTTACTGTATTTTATTTAGA
Source organism: Glaucomys volans (assembly GCA_020662805.1). Taxonomy (NCBI): domain Eukaryota; kingdom Metazoa; phylum Chordata; class Mammalia; order Rodentia; family Sciuridae; genus Glaucomys; species Glaucomys volans. The sequence continues at coordinate 207,039 of JAJEJO010004084.1, read as the reverse complement.
GACAGGGTCTCACTGAGTTGCTAAGCTTAGGCTGGCTTTGAACTCACGGTTCTCCTGCCTCAGTCTCCCAAGTCACTTTGAGTACAGGTATGCACCACTGCACCTGGCTTAAATAGATTCTTATACATAGTGTGAGATACAGATTTGAATCCATTCTTCTACATGTGGATATCCAGGTTTCCCTGCATTATTCATTGAAGAGACTGTCCACTCTCCATCATGTGTTCTTGGCACCTTTGTCAAATATCAGTTGACTATGGGTTTTTTTTCTGGGCTCGCTCTCCTGTTCCTTTTGTCTCTATATTTTTTATGGAAATGCCCCACTGTTTTTGATTAATGTAGTTTTATAGTAGATTTTAAGATTAGGGAATGTGATGCATAGCTTTGCTTTTTTTGCTCAAGATTACTCTGGCTATTCAAGGTCTTTGATAATTCCATATAAGTTTTAGGATTTTCTTCTGTGTAAGGAAAAATGACCTTGATGTTTTGATAGAGATCACACTGAATTTGTACATTGCTTTTGGTAGTATGAACATTTTGACTATATTAAGGTTTCCCATCAATGAATACAGGATACCTTTCCAATTTTTCATTTCTTCTTAAATTTATTTCATTAGTTTTTTTAATAGTTTTTACTATATAGGTCTTTCATCCCTTTACTTAAATTTGTTCTTAATTGTTTTATTTCTCTTAGTTATTATAAATTGAATTGTATTCTTGATTTATTTTTTGGATAACTTATTTTTAGTATAGGAATACTATTGAATTTTTTAAGTTGATTTTGTATACTGTAGGATATTTGGTTATTACAAATAAATGTAGCCAGAAGTTTTATAGGATTATCTTGGGAAATAAGGGTAGTGATTAACAGATGATACATAATTTGTAGTGGCAATTGATTTAACAAATCTTCATAGAAAGTTGGAACATGTGAAACAAATTTTAAGGTCAGCATTACAGAGTTCTACAGGAAAATCTCTTAAACAATGGATGAGGCAAATTCCCTATTACTATCCAGTCTGTTTTACATGTCAAATTGCATAATTATACCAGCTCCAATCAGGACATCAGTCTTTTCCTTGAGTATTAATTATAATCACTTTGAAATATGCAAACTTGTAATGATTCAAGACAATAAATAGTATTTCAATTGGAAGTCCAGAAAAAGTTCAAAAATTATTACATATAATATGTAATACAATCTGATTGAATGTACTTATAGATTCTTATAAACAAATGCATACCTCTTCTATCACATTTCCATCATTACTTAACTCTGATATCACTTGAGCATTGAGATATGCCCTTTTGTAGGAATTCCCCAGGTGTTTCAGTCCACCACCCTGTAATACATTCTAAACATGTAATACTTTAGAGTGTGTTACTCTCTAAAAGAAATTGCAAACACTCTTTCAAATGTTCCTCATTGGCTCTAATAAAGACTTAACTATTTCACTTTTTTCATGTTTTTCATAACTTAGGAATGAGCTGATCCCATTGTGTAATTTCTATCTACTGGGTTTGTTTGACATTGCCTACTGAATAGAGATATTATTCATTTTCTATGTCATTTATACTTTTAACAGATTTCTGAAATCATATTTTTCAAAAATGTATGTTGAAATTTAAAAAGTGATATAGAATTTTAAAAAATATAAAGCACATATGTGATTGGGAGCCATAAGTTAGTATAAACTATGAATTTTTATGGATGTGACTATGCCTAGACTTGGGATGATTATGTAAGTTGCATTTATTTGTTCTTATATAGATCTTAAGTTTGCCTTTGCAAAAAATCATATAGCAATTTATTCAATCTGACAAATTCCATTCTCAAAAACCACTTACGTTAAAAGCGAATTGTTGGATGGCGGACTAGAGGGAGGCTGCATTCCTTGTCGCTTCATAACTCAGGATTTGAAAAGAGGAAAATCTGTTTCTCTGTGAAGCAGTCTTTACTCCTCATTGATCCCCTGCTGTTTACCACATCTGTCTACCTCCATCACCCGCAGTCTACCAGCGTAGCGACTACATTTGAGTGCAGATTGCTCACTGACTGCTGCCTATCATCTGTCACTTGCCTTTCTGCTTGCCTCTGGCCTGTCCATCACCTGCCTTTCACCTACTCATCGCCCACCAACTGAGGTTCATCTGCCAATCATCCTCCAGTAACCTGCAGAGCCTGCATATCATCAGTGGATTGACAGCTGCCTGCTGTTGCCTGGAAATTCACCATCACAGTACCTGCAGGTTTGGTTACATGTGGCTGCTGCCATTTTGGGAAAAAAAAGCCAGGAGCTCCAGGACCACCAGCCCGACTGACAGCACACCATCTCCAGAGGCCCAGCCTGACCAACTGCACCCCACACACTCTTGGTGGCCACACCCTGCACTGCATCTCCCCATTTGCCAACACATTTGGAAGCCAGTGCAGCCATTTTGGATTATCCGTGAAAACTGTCATTAGATGGGGCAAATCCCATCCTGAGACACCCACTGGAGACTGGCAGCTCATTGTCAGGTAGCTCTCATGCCTCAGGCTACTGAAGACTGGGAAGTTTGAATAGAATATGACGGTTATAGTGGAGATATTTTTTTCTCTTTGTGATTGCTTTTAAACTATTATTTCTTTACTTTTCTTGCCCTCTACTTTCATTTTGTTTACCTCTTTCCTCAAGGGCTTTTTCCTCACTTTTCTCATGCTAACAACCAACTTCTTCTGACTACCCTTTCACTCTTCCTATGATCTACAGCTTCTTCATACTCTTTTCTTACACTGTTAACAGTAACAGCCTACACCCCTCCCCATCCTCTTTGTCCTCCACTAGAAACTGTAGTCCTCATCACAAATCTGTTTGTTATACTGTAGATAATAATAGAACTCATCCTCTCTGTTTATTATGACAATATTGTAAAAATATTGTAACAAAAACACTACTGTAGCAATAGTCTTCACGGGAGGCTATTTGGTTTACAGCTGCATATTGTTTGTACTGGGTGTTGCTAATATCAATTCCCCCCCTTAAAGAAGAGGGTTCAGAAAAATATAGGGTCACTATAAACCTATAGGGCAGAAACTACAATACCCTAGATCTGCATTGCTAGAGGGGAAGATACATGAACAACATGAAAAAACAAGTGAGCAAAGTGTTCCAAACAAACCAAGATTCTACACTAATAGAATCCAATGACAGCATAGTAGAAGAAATGCCAGAAAAGGAGCTCAGAATATACATGATTAAAATGATCAGAGAAGCAAATGATGAGTTAAGAGAGCAAGTGCAGGCAATGATTGACCATTCGAATAAGCAGCTGAAAGAGCAACTACAGGAAACAAAAGATCACCTCAACAAAGAGATAGAGATTCTGAAAAAGAACCGAACAGAAATCCTTGAAATGAAAGAAACAATAAACCAAATTGAACACTCAATGGAAAGCATCACCAACAGACTAGATCACTTAGAAGACAGAACCTCAGACAATGAAGACAAAATATTGAATCTTGAAAATAAAGTTGCCCAAACAGAAGAGATGGTAAGAAATCATGAACAGAACCTCCAAGAACTATGGGATATCATGAAAAGACCAAATTTAAGAATTATCGGGATTGAGGAAGGCACAGAGATACAAACCAAAGGAATGAACAACCTATTCAATGAAATAATATCAGAAAATTTCCCAAACATGAAGAATGAAATGGAAGCTCAACTGCAGGAGGCTTACAGAACACCAAATGCACAAAATTACAGCAGATCCACACCAAGACACATTATAATGAAAATGCCTAATGTACAAAATAAAGATAGGAATTTAAAGGCTGTGAGAGAAAAGAAACAGATTACATATAGGGGGAAACCAATATGGATATCAGCAGATTTCTCAGCCCAGACTTTAAAAGCTAGAAGGGCCTGGAACAATATATTTAAAGCTCTGAAAGAACATGGTTGCCAACCAAGAATCCTATATCCAGCAAAGCTAACCTTCAGAATTGAAGACGAAATAAAATCCTTCCATGGCAAACAAAAGTTAAAGGAATTCACACATAGAAATCCTGCACTACAGAACATTCTCAGCAAGATATTCCATGAGGAAGAAATGAACAACAACAATGTAAGTCATCAAAGGGAGGAACTATCCTAAAAGAAAAGCCAATTAAAGGAGAAACCAAATCACATTAAAAACCAAATCTAAGCCAAAATGACTGGGAATACAAATCATATCTCAACAATAACTCTGAATATTAATGGCCTAAATTCATCAATCAAAAGACATAGACTTGCAGACTGGATCAAAAAGAAAAACCCAACAATATGCTGCCTTCAAGAGACTCATCTCATACACAAGGACATCCACAGACTAAAGGTGAAAGGATGGGAAAAAACCTATCAAGCACACAGACTCAGTAAAAAAGCAGGGGTTTCCATCCTTATATCAGATAAAGTGGACTTCAAGCCAAAGTTAGTCAGAAGGGAAAAAGAAGGACATTACATACTGCTCAAGGGAACCATAAATCAAGAAGACATAATGATTATAAATATTTATGCCCCAAACAATGGCCCATCCATGTACATAAAACAAATCCTTCTCAATTACAGGAAACAAATAGACCACAACACAATAATTCTGGGTGACTTTAACACACCACTGTCACCACTGGACAGATCTACCAAACAAAAGCTAAACAAAGAAACCATAGAACTCAATAACACAATGAATAACTTAGACTTAACAGACATATACAGAATATTCCATTCATCAATGAGTGAATACACTTTCTTCACATGGCTCCTTGTCTAAAATAGACCATATGTTATGCCACAAAGCAGCCCTTAGTAAATGCAAAAAAGTAGAGATACTACCTTGTATTCTATCGGATCATAGTGGAATGAAATTAGAAATCAATGACAAAAGAAAAAACAGAAACTACTCCAACTCCTGGAGACTAAATAATATGCTACTGAATGAAGCATGGATAACAGAAAACATCAGGGAGGAGATAAAATAAACACACATAAATCAAATGCATTTATCTACATAAGCGATGAATCATCTGAAAGTGAATTGAGGAAAACAACTCTGTTCAAAGTAGCCTCAAATAAAATAAAATTCTTGGGAATCAATCTAACAAAAGAGGTGAAAAACCTCTACAATGAAAACTACAGAACATTAAAAAAGAAATTGAGGAAGACCTTAGAAGATGGAAAGATCTTCCATGTTCTTGGATAGGCAGAATCATTATAATCAAAATGGCCATACTTCCAAAGATGCTGTACAAATTTAATGCAATTCCAATAAAAATTCCTATGACATTTCTCACAGAAATAGAAAAAGCAATTATGAAATTCATATGAAAGGGCAAAAGACCCAGAATAGCCAAAACAATCCTGGGCAGGAAGAATGATGCTGGAGGTATCACAATACCAGACCTTAAACTCTACTATAGAGCAATAGTTATAAAAGCAGCATGGTATTGGCACCAAAATAGACAGATAGACCAATGGTACAGAATAGAAGACCCAGAGACAAACCCATGTAAGTACAGTTATCTCATACTAGACAAAGGTACCAAAAACATACAGTGGAGAAAAGATAGCCTCTTCAACAAATGGTGCTGGGAAAACTGGAAATCCATATGCAGCAAAATGAAATTAAACCTCTATCTCTTACCCCATACAAAACTCAACTCAAAATTGATTAAGGATCTAGGAATTTGACCTGAGACTCTTGGCCAAATAGAAGAAATAGTAGGCCCGAATCTTCTTCATATTGGCTTAGGACCAGACTTTCTCAACATTACCACCAGAGCGCAAGAAATAAAAGGAAGAATCAATAAATGGGATGAATTCAAACTAAAATTCTTTTTCTCAGCAAAAGAAACAATCAAGAATGTGAAAAAAGAGCCTACAGAGTAGAAAAAATCTTTTCCACACACACTTCAAAAAGAGCACTGATCTCCAAAATTTATAAAGAACTTACAAAATTTACACTAAAAATGCAAAGAGCCCAATCAATAAATGGGCTAAGGAACTGGGCAGACACTTCAGAGAAAATGATAAACAGGTGATTAACAAATATATGAAAAAGTGCTCATTATCTCTAGCAATTAGAGAAATGCAAATTAAAGCTACCCTAAGATTTCTTCTAACTCCAATTAGAATGACTATTATCAGGAATACAAGCAATAACAAGTGTTGGTGTGGATGTGGGGAAAAGGGCACACTTGTACATTGCTGGTGGAGTTGCAAATTGGTGCAACCACTCTGGAAAGCAGTATGGAGATTCTTCAAAAAACTTGGAATGGACCCACCATTTTACCCAGCTATCCGACTATTCGGTTTATACCCAAAGGTCTTAAAATCAGCATAGTATAGGGATGCAGCCACATCTATGTTCATAGCTGCTCAATTCACAATAGCTAGATTGTGGAACCAACCTAGATGCCTTTCAATTGAAGAATGGATAAAGAAACTGTGGTATATACACAATGGAATATTACTCAGCCATAAAAAAGAATAAAATTATGGCATTTGCTGGTAAATGGGTGGAGTTGGAGAATATCATGCTGAGTGAAATAAGCCAAGCCCCCAAAACCAAAGGCCGAATGTTTTCTCTGATCAGTGGATGCTGATACATAATGGGGGGGGTGGGTCATGGGGGGATAGGAAAGAATGGAGGAAGTATGGATGGTGTGGAGGAAAATGGGACAGGAGGGGATGGGGGAAGGAAAAATAATAGACTGAGACAGACAGTATTACCCTATGTATATGTAAGATTATATGAACTGTGTGAATAAAATGAATAAACCCACAAAATCCCAAAGAGAAAAACTGTAACAAGAAATCACTATTTTCAAAAGGAATGATCATTCAAACTGCAAATGTTATAAAAATATCTGAATATAAAATTATTCAGATAATTCATGGAAGTATATTTTTAACATGAAATATCATCCCATAGATTTGGAGATATAGAAAACTTGGTAAAACATGGTAGTAATTAAGAATGGTTATCATTTTCCAACAGGTCATTGCTAGTCATGGCTTTTGTACCAGGCATTCTATCACTCTATGTGTCTTGAGTTTCCCCTAAAAAGGCAATAATTTTAGTTTTATAATAAAAACTATGTCGCAGGTGATGGCACAAGCTACCAAGCTACCTTTTACTTTCCTCTGCTTTATATTTGTGAATATTTTATATTACTGTCCATGATACTTTCAGATGAAAAACTTATTTGCCCCCTTTGTGTTTTAAAGCACAAATGGAAATAATGCCATAATAAAGTTTGAATTACTCATAATTTCCTACAAGTTAGAAATGAAAAGGATAAAGGAGAAAAATAACAGGAGTTATTTTTTTTTCACCATGTTACTTTTTTTTAAATTCATTTCATGTTGATCCATTGAACACAAATGGAGTACAGCTATTGTTTCTCTGGTTGTACACAAAGTAGAGTCACAAAATCTGTGCATTCATACATGTACACAGGGCAATGATGTCTGTCACATTCTGTTATTATTCTTAACCCCCACCCACCCCACCCCTCCCTTCCCTCTATGCTATCTATCCTTCCTCCATTCTTGCCACCCTTCCACCCCACATTATGCATCATCATTCATTTATCAGAGAGACCATTCAGCCTTTGGATTTTGGGGATTGGCTAATCTCACTTAGCATAACAGTCTCCAACATCATCCATTTACCTGCAAATGCCATAATTTTATTCTTCTTTATGGCTGAGTAATATTCCATTGTGTATATATACCACAGTTTCTTTATCCATTCCTCTATTGAAGGGCATCTAGGTTGGTTCCACAATCTAGCTATTGTGAATTGAGCAGCTATGAACATTGATGTGGCTGCATCACTGTAGTAATCTGATTTTAAGTCCTTTGGGTATAGGCCAAGGAGTGGGATAGCTGGGTCAAATGGTGG
>JAJEJO010004084.1:105425-198707 GCA_020662805.1 Glaucomys volans | reverse complement strand
CTGCATATGGATTTCCAGTTTTCCCAGCATGGCAATCAATCTAACAAAAGAGGTGAAAGACCTCTAGAATGAGAACTACAGAACACTAAAGAAAGATATTAAAGAAAGTCTGAGAAGATGGAAAGATCTCCCATGTTCTTTGATAGGCAGACTTAACATAGTCAAAATGGGCATACTACCAAAAGCGCTATACAAATTCAATTCAATCCAATTCTAGTTAAAATCCCAATGATCAACCTCGTAGAAATAGAGCAAGCAATCATGAAATTCATTTGGAAGAATAAGAGACCCAGAATAGCTAAAACAATTCTTAGCAAGAAGAGCGAAGCAGGGGGTATCACAATACCAGACCTTCAAATATACTCCAGAGCAATAGTAACAAAAACAGCATGGTATTGGCACCAAAATAGACAGGTAGATCAATGGTACAGAATAGAGAACACAGAGACAAACCCACAGAAATACAGGTATCTCATACTTGACAAAGGAGCCAAAAACCTACAATGGAGAAAAGATAGCCTCTTCAATAAATAACACGACTTTTGGTCAGCCTTTCAACATTTGTTTCCTTAACATAGGACAATATTTCTTAAAAAATGATTCTGGATCTAGCTGTATGAGAGTCACATATATTCTTTAAAAAAATGCAAACTGCCGGGGTGGTGGTATATGCCTGTAATCTCAGTGACTCAGGAGGCTGAGGCAGGAGGATCGCAAGTTCAAAGTCAGCCTCAGCAAAAGCAAGGTGCTAAGCAAATCAGTGAGATCCTGTCTCTAAATAAAATACAAAACAGGGCTGGGAATGTGGCTCAGTGGCCCAGTGCCCTGAGTTCAATGCCTGGGATTCCCCCTTCCAAAACATATGTTTCATTATGCCATTTCCATACATGCATATAACATGCTTCATTTGCATCCACCCTCCTTACTACTGTCTCCTACCCATCCTCCCCCTCCATCTGGTTACCTTTACCTTCCATGGGAGGCTTCCTTCTACTTTCAAGTCATGTTTTTAAAATTTTTAGTTTCTATTTTTTCTCGATTCAGTGAATGAGGGAAAACGTGAAACTTGTCTTTTTGAAATTGGCTTATTTACAGTTCATCTTGCTTATTGCTGCTAACTTGATTAAATTGAATGGAATAAATCCAAGCAAGATTGTAGGTGCTTGACATCATTTCAGACTCAGGCTTTGACTGTGATGTTTTTATTCCTACTTGTTAGTGTGACAGACTTGGACATTTATCTCGGCTAAATTTGCCTATGCATCTTCAGCACCCAAGAAAAGCACGTTCTGCATATTCTTTCAATTCATTTTATTGAAATAACAAAAACCTTATAATATCTACAATGAACTGCGTTCTCCTAAAGTGTAAATAATGTAATATGACTCATTACACTGATTATTTAACTTCATTGACAAATGTTACTTTTGTGTAACATGTATTACTTTTCCTCAATAATATTAAACCTTAGTATCTCAAGTATTTTCTCTTTATATATATCAGAATTGCTTTATGAAATGATCTGCCATACATTCACATTTAAAGTATTATTTTTAAATACTTCCTTTGTTCTCATCTGAACTTGTTAAAATAATGATGACTCATTTTAATTCCAACTATATATTTAGGAGCTCTATAATATTTTGTATATTTATTTCTGTTGCCCCAAGATATTCATTTCAAATGTGTATTTGCAAAACCATAAAAGGTTCTTTACCAACAGAATAGCATTTTATCTTCTGTGAAAAATGCTGTAGAAAAACTCTCCAAACTCCTTATACTTAACAGTAGAGTAAAAGTATGTTCCAGCAAGTGGTACTTCATGATTGACAAATTGCTATGTCAATGCTTCAAAGTCTAGAGCTGGGATATTTGAAAATATAAAAATCATTTTCAATATGGGGTATATATTTTATTCCATTTTCTTTTCTAGAATCCTTTCAAGGCATTACCTTTTCCTTTAACAGTATGAGCTACTTCATTGCTCACCACTTCTGATTTTTTCAACAATGTCTTATGATTAGGACTTTGTACCTTTTATAATTAGTAATTTTGTTGTATTAAGAATTCTTGGTTTATCCTAAGTACATCAAGATATTCTTAATTGAAGCTCTGGAACTGTAGCTTTTGTCTTTAGAAGAAAATGTAAATAAAGTTATGAAGAACTCAATACTAAAAACTACAAAATATTATTAACTGATACAAAGTCTTAAATATATGGAGAAACAATTTTTCACAGAATGAAATATTATGATTAACTTTTTTTTTTTTTTGTGGTGCTGGGGATTAGAACCCAGGGTTTTGTGCTTGGGAGGCAGGCACTCTACCAACTGAGCTATATCCCCAGCCCAACTTTTGATTAATAGTATCAAGATTTAATTTCTTCTATATGGATATCTAATTTACCATGTGATATTTATTTTTCTCTCAGTTAACTGCAATTAAGCCTTTGATGAAAGTCATGTGACCATGTGTGTATAGTGTTTAGTCAGCTTTTTCATTGCTGTGATCAAAGGACTTGACAAAGAACAGTTTTAGAGGAGAGAGAGAGAATGAGAACTCTGCCTACTGCATACTAGGGACAAAATATAAACCTCAAAAGCACACCTCCAGTGACCGACTTCCACTGGCCACACCCTACCTGCCTAAAGTTACCACACAGTTAATCCCTATGAGGGAATTAATACACAAATAAGGTTAAAACTCTCCTATGATCATTTTGCCTCTAAACTCTCTTGCATTGGCTCACATAAGAGCTTTTGGGGAATATCCTATGTAAACCACATCATATGGTTTAATTTGTGGACTCTACAGTTTACTAATTTATTTTTTTTTCCATTGCACCAGCAAAAAGTTGTCTTTCTTCATAGCAAATTTTGAAATTTGATACAGTAATTTTTCTAGGCTTTTTATTTTCTGCAATATCATCTTAGATATTCTCAAACATGGAATTTTCATATGTATATTTGAAAAAACATATTTATCAGTTTAAAAATAAATTCAGGGATTTGGGTTTGAATTTTATCAAATCTGTGAATCAATTTGGGGAGATTTCACATACAACATTGAGTCTTTTATTCTGTAAATATACTATCTCCTTATATTTATTTAAGACATTATCATTTGTAGATTTTAGTATAGACTCCTTTCACAACTTTCTTATATTTCTTCCTGAATGATTGAATTTTTTAAATACTAAGACATTTTTGAATTTTATGCTCTATTTTTAAAATTTTTAATTTTTTGTTCTAATTAGTTATACATGACAATAGAATTCATCTATACATTTTGATAACTCATACATCAATGGGAGTATAATTTCTCATTTTTCTGATTGGACATATTGTAGGATCACATTGGTCTTGCAGTCATACATGTACATGAGGTAATAATGTCTGTTTTGCTCTACTATCCCTCCCACCCCCATACCTCTATCCCTCCCTCCTCACTCACCTCTACCCAATCCAAAGTAATTCTATTCTTCCCTAAATCCTCCCCTCCTATTGTGAATTAGCATCTGCATATCAGAGAAAGAATTCGGCCTTTGATTTTTACCTTTTGCCTTATTTCACTTAGCATGATATTCTCCAACTCCATTTACCACCAAATGCCATAATTTCATTCTTCTTTAAAGCTGAGTGTATATATATATATATATATATATATACATATATATTATATATATATATATATATATCACATTTTCTTTATCCATTCATCTATTGAAGGGCACATAGTTTGGTTCCATAGTTTAGCTGTTGTGAGTTGAGCTGCTGTAAATATTGATGTGGCTGCATCACTGTAATATGCTGATTTTAAGTCCTTTGGGTATAAACCGAGGAGTGGGACAGCTGGGTCAAATGGTGGTACCATTCCAGGTTTTCTGGGGAATCTCAATACTGTTTTCCACAGTGGTTGCACCAATCTGCAGTCCAACCAACAGCGTATAAGTGTACCTTTTTCTCCACATCCTCACCAACATTTATTGTTACTTGTTTTCTTGATCATTGCCATTCTGATAGGAGTGAGATGAAACCTTACAGTAATTCTGATTTACACTTCTCTAATTTCTAGAAATGATAAACATTTTCTCATATATTTGTTGGTCAATTGTATATCTTCTTCTGTGAAGTGTCTATTCAGTTCCTTAGTCCATTTATTGATTGTGGTATTTGTTTGGGGTTTTTTTGGTATTTTTTGAGTTCTTCATATATCCTAGAGATTAATACTTTATCTGAGGTGCATGTGGTAAAGATTTTATCCCAATCTGAGGCTCTCTCTTCACATTATTAATGATTTCTTTCGCTGAGAGGAAGCTCTTTAGTTTGAGTCCATCCCATTTACTGATTCCTGATTTAACTTCCTGTACTTTAGGGTTCTCATTAAAGAAATCAGATCCTAGACTAGCATGGTGAAGAATCGGCCCTACTTTTCTTCCATTAGGCTTAGGGTCTCTGTTCTAATGCCTAAGTCTTTGATTCACATTGAGTTAAGTTTCATGCAGGGTGAGAGATAAAGGTTTAATTTCATTTTGTTATATTTCTTGTTAGTTTCTTGAAATGAAAATTGTACCCTCGTCTCCCATCCAGTAAAATTGCCTTACACACTTCTCATGTGGGATATGTTTCTTAGTAGGAGCTTGTTGATTTTCTATGTATCCAATCATTTCTTCTGAGAGTAATAGCAAGTTTCATTAAATTTTCACAATCTCAATAAATCTCATTCTTTTTCTAGATTAACAGCATTGGTGAGTACTCCAATTCAATGTTGAATAGAAATGATGATGGTAAGTATAGATGGTACCTGATTTATAATGGTTCCACTTATAATTTTTTGGCATTCAAATGATGCAAAGCAATAAGTATTCAATAAAAACCATGCTTTGATTTTGACTTTTACTGAATTTAATTTAAATGGTACTAAAATTTTATAAATCATAGTATTTTTTATTTCCAACAAATAGATATTTGTTGAATCCTATTAATTTGATTTTTAATTTTTGTTGTGAACAAGCATAAGACAATGATTAGATCATATTTAATATTCATATATGGAATATATGAATCTTTTTAAAATTTTAAGAATGTAATAGATTGTTATGTAATTTAGTTTTCCTAATACATAGTTTTTTACCTTATATGTAAATTTTAGTACTCATGAGATTTAATCTATCAGTATTTAATATATTCTTCTGAGAATTCCTAAACCAATAGTTCTTAATTTTCATCATGTTCACTTTGGATATTAATATGGACTCCATGAGAAATGATTTTCTGTGGACAAATTTCTTTAAGACCAGGTTAACCAACACCACAACACCAACCGTATCCTTCCTCTCAGGGCTTCTCAAATGATCACATGTGCATACAAAATCTTATTTATTTTTATGATAAACAGTATTTTTGTAACATTGCACTAGGGAGAACTCTCTCTTGCTTCCTCTTTACCTATAAACACATTGGATTAGTATTCTTTGAAACACAGTAATAAAAATACTATCTTATGCTTGTCCCCTATGTGGCAGAATTTTGTGCACATTGCAAGTACTGAAATTGGTCCCTGAGGCTAAGTGGATATAATTGTCACTTAATTTTATAGGAGTTGTCTGCATAGGAGTGTTGTGGATAGGTAGTGGTAATTGGCTACATATTAAAATGAAGAGATATCAGGACTTTAATCATATGTTAAGAAATCATTTGAAATAATTTACCATACTTCAGAATGGTTACAGACTAAACTTGTTTTACATGAATTACAAATCACTAGTGACTGGAATCCCTTTGTAATTATCTGTAAGCCCCTCCCTACCTAGTGTATAATTTATATTACAGCTGATCTCAGAACCCAGAGAAAAGAAATCAATTGTGATTGTTAGTTTTTGTTGTTGTAACAAATACCTTAGAAAAACAATTCTAAGAAAGGAAGATTTACTTTGGCTCATGTTTTTGTAGGTTTCAGTCTATGTAGGTTTCAGTATATATATTTTGTAGGTTTCCATATATACTGAAACCATATACTAGTTTCATTGATTTGGGCCTAAGGTGATGCAGAATACCATGGTGGAATCTATATATTTATTCATTCACTTTTTAGTCTAAATTTTCTTTGATGGACACTTAGTTTGGTTTCATATTTTGACTGTTATAAATAGTACTTAATCCTGTAATCTCAGCAGCTTGGGAGGCTGAGGCAGGAGGATTGTGAGTTCAAAGCCAGCCTCAATAGGGCTGGGGATGTGGCTGAGTGGTGAAGTACATCTGGGTTCAATCCCTAGTACCAAAAAAATAAAAATAAATAAATAAATAAATAAATAAATAAATAAATAGTACTTCAATGAACATGGAGGTGCACATATCTCTTTGTTATACTAATTTCATGCCCTTTGGATATATACCCCAAAGCAAGATGGTGGGATCATTCTACTTTGGATTTTTGAAAGAAATTGTATATGCTTTCCATAATAACTGCACCAATTTACATTTTCAGCATGTATGAAAGTTCCTTTTTATCTACCTAGTCATTTTATGATAGACATTCTTCTGTGATAAGATGGTATTTCATTGTGGTTTTGATTTGCATTTCCCTAATGATTTGTGAGGTTGAGCACCTTCTCATATACCTGTTGACCATTTGTATATCTTCTTTGGAAAAAATGTCTCTTCAGGGTCTTTGTCCATTTTTTAGCTGGGTAATTTTCTTTTTTATTAAATTTATGATTGAGATGTATGAACTCTTTATATGTTTTGAATATTAACCCCTTATCAAACATATAGATCACAAATATATTCTCCCATTAAATAGGTTGTCTTTTCATTTTGTTAATATTTTTCCTTTGCTCTGCAGTAGCAGTCCCAGTTACTTTGATGCAGTCACACTTGTTTATTTTTGCTTTTGTTGCCCGTATACCTGGGATCATATCTAAAGAATAATTGTCATTGTCAAAAACAAAATACTTAAATTCAGAGTTAGTGGAAGTTCTTCAATAAACTGACCTTCCTTTACATGACTGTAATATACTCATATGAAAAATAATTATTATAATTATTTTTTCAGCAAAGGAGAATTAATCACCTACTTGAAATAATATTAATTTTGGATAATGACATTGTTTAAATATGTTTTTTATAAACTACTTCCTGATTTTATTATGGTTTTAAAGAAAGCCTTTGCTTTAATTTTGCCAATATTATTAATGATTGTTCATAACCTTGGTTTTGTCTTTATTATTTATCTATTGACAGCCAATAGAATATCAACTCTACAAATCCAATAGTCTAAACCATATATGCATATTTACCATTTTATTCCTTATAATCCTATTTAAATGAATAAGAAAAATGAAGTGATTTTTTGAAGTTTAACTACATTCAAAAGGCATCATTCATGCCTTTTAAAAGTTAAAAATAGATTTGCCACTAAAGTTTAAAGTTAAAAATAGATTTGCCAGTAAAAAGTGCATTGTTTACTTTACTTGAGGTTAATTCAATCTGCCTGTAACACTTTTGTTTGTGACCTAATAAAAATATGAAAGAACCATTAACCATTTACCTATGGGGAGATATGAAAATAATATTGAAAGAATATTATTTCTGATAACAATGTTGATTTTTATGGACAAACGTTTAATAAGTAAACTGTTAAATAATAATATAATCTTATTTTTAAATATAATTTTTGTTGATAAATGAAAATGCATGTGCCATGGAGAAGCACATTGTAACATTGTCATATGAAATAAATGATCCTTGTGGAAGTTTATTTTTATTCAAAATTATATACTTCATGCTTATTAGATGATGATTCAATTTTTTTTGCATTTTTGTAATGCTCTCTGAAATTGTCTAATATAACAGAAAGGTGTAACTGTTTTGAAAGAATATGTTAAGTTCAAGAGAAATTTAAAAAAAAATTTCACATGACTTCACATGATTGCTATGGTATTAGGTTTATATGTAAACTCAGTAATACATCAACACAAATGAGCAATCTGCTTTTGACAACAAAAATCCATTGTGAATAATCAAGTTAGCATGCTTATGAATTATCACATTTGTGATAGCTTTACAATTTCTAAGTACATAAAGCAAAAGTTCAGGTCTTTTACATTTGTGGTAAATTGTAGAATATGAGACACACTCGATTGTCTATGGATAAAAGTCCCTGAATTTCATCATCTAGCTCTGAAAGTGTGACAATATTATCAAAATCTGTGGTCTAATTGCCAAAATAATTTTACAGAGTTTATTTGAAAGCAAATTAATTTGATTTTTGTATTTAAGAAGATGAAGAATAAATAAAGACTATGTCACAAGCTGAAACAGAAATTTTGAAAGTGAAGCAATCAGAGGTTGGGGTTGTGGCTCAGTGGTAGATTACTTGCCTGGCACATGTGAGGCACTGGGTTCGAAACTCAGCACTACATAAAAATTAATAAATAAAATAAAGGTATTGTGTCCATCCACAACTAAAAATATATGTTTTTTAAAAAGTGAAGCAATCATGGTATAAATCTAAGCAGAGGTATGTTGTTGAATGTTTATTCTCATGTATGAATTGTCACTCTCTCTTCATACATGTGATTATGTGTCAGCATAAACTCTGCTTTACTTCTTCCAGCAATCCATGGTCTTGCAGAGCAACACATTTGTGTTTTGGCTGTATAAGTAATATAATAAAATATGTATAAGGACTGTTAGTGGCACAAAGCATGAGATGATCATTTGTCTTCAGAGGGTGTGATAAGAAAGAATAATCACTTCTAAGGATTTCAGGTACACAGGTATTAGAGAAGATTTTTATGAGGAGCAATCCCAGGGATGTTTCTAGTAAGACAATAGAAGTGCATTCTAGGTTAAAGGATCAGAGTATACAAAGACACAGAAATGAGAAAAAGTAGTATGTGGCAATCAAGAAAGACTGAAAAGAACCAGAGAGAAAGATGAATAGTGAAGTTTGTGGGACACTCATTACAGAGACTTGTATGCCATTCAAATGAGTTTTATACTCTAAGAATGGAGAGCTAATAAGGGATAATGTAGCTTCCAGGCCTATTCTCTAAAGAACAGTAATTTCTTAAAGTAATTCCATAGTTTCGGATTTTACATTTAGGTATTTGATTCATTTGGGGTTGATTTTTGTGTATGGTGAGAGAAAGGGACCTAGGTTCATACTTCTACACAATTTATTGAAGAGATTATGCTTTCTCCCTTGTACCCTTTTGGTGGTTGTGGCAAAAAACATTCGATTATATGTATATGGGTTAATTTCTGGATTCTCAACTCTGTTTCAGAGTATTTTGGTTATAACAGATTTGTAGGTGGTTTTGAAGTCAGGTGTTGTGATGCCTCCAGCTTTGTTTTTTTTTTTTCAGTTGGCAAATACACTATGTTTAAATGTTTAGCGGAAATGAAGTAGAAAATCTTCTACATGTATTGCTGAACATTAAGTTTAACATTACTTTTCAAGGATTCATCTGAATTTTTAAAGAACAGCTTTTTAATTTTCTTGTCCAGTGCAGAAAAACTGACACCAGAATCTGCATTTCTAGGATGTTAAAGTAAATATTTAAATGATGACATTTCGACAACCTTTGTTAAACATTTCGACAACCTTTGGTTAATTTTAACCTGGAATTCTGAGTCCTTCAGTCATTACTGATTATTGTTCAATACCTTCCATCACAGTGAGCTCCTGAAGACATCAAGTAAGTTAAATATTGAAGGTGAGACAGAATTAAAATATTCAAAAATATTCAAAAACTTTCAGACTTGAGAATGAAGGTGAAGAATGAAAAAAACCTATGTGTCTTTCCTTCAGACTCTGAAGTAATACTTATAATTCTTTAAGAATTCAAATCTAGAAAGAAATTAATGTACATTCCAATATTCTGTTATTATGACATTCTTCATGCTTTTAAAATTCATTACACAATTAATAACCTACATTTTGAAGGAATGTAACACATTACAGGATTTAGAGAAAGCCTTAGATGGAGGGTGTTTTTCTGATCTATGATGGAAATGACGGGTGATTCTCTTGCTGCCCAACTTTCATATTGTAATTTAAGAGGCGGAATACAATCAAACTCATCAAATAGACATTCATCAGTAAACATTTATTAGCTACCTGTCATATGCTTAGCTATGTCTTCTAGGATAGTGTAAAGCTCAAACAAGGAAAACCCACTGCATATGACTTTATAAACTGCAGAAGCTTGTGTGCTTTCTGGAAAGACAACATAGTATATTCATAAAAAAAAAAAGACAACGAGGTATGTATGGGGCAGTGTAGTACAGATAAGCCTATGGAAATTTACATAGCTCAATGATTTCATCCATCAACCATCACTTTTATCCCACTTTTCTTCTTTACAAGAAGATATAGGTACTCTAATATCTTACTTAAGGATATAAAGACATATGAGCTAACCTTTGTAAAGGGATATGACCTCAGAGAGAGCTGGGCATCAGGAAAGTACAAGGAAAAGGAACTTCTCATAAATTGAGGCAGGTTGGTTATAATGGAAGGACTAATGAATCATTCCTTTGTTTACTTTCATCTTCTTCCATGTTTAACAATTAAGTCTTTTTAATAAACTTGGTGTTTAAGTTGGTAAATATAACAGTGAATTGCCCTGAACTTCTAAATGCACATAATGATTAAACAAAAACAGTGCCTATTTTAGCCATGTCTTTATTTTTAAAAAGGACCTTTATAAAACAGCTTTAGCAGTGGTTTATAATAATAGAGGAAAGCACTGAATACATCTATTTGTCAGTAATTGCAGAGCATTATGTTGTGAGGGAAGGAGAGGAAGAAAATTGTTTGATTTTAAATTTTTCGAAAGTTCTAAAATGCCTTTTCCAGCAGGGTTCAATATGAATGTTTGGCTCTTTCTCTTTTAAATTAATTATACACTGACTTTTTTCCTCCTCAGTGTGATAGTTGAGGACTTAAGACGTATCTTCAACAGTGATTTTTATCGCTGAAGAAGAATGATTCATATGAACAAGTATTTTAGTCGTTGTTAGTACATACACAGAGTCACCAGCTTCAAAACGCTAATGGATGACTTTGAGTTGCATATTATTAAACCTAAGGTCTTCAGGTTAGGTAAGCTAGAACTAAAAAGTCTCGTTTTTATTTTAGTCCTTTCATTGCTCCTTTCTCACTTCTTTCCTTTTCGCTTTTTCCATTCCTTCTTTTTTTCTGTATCCTATTATAACTCAAATAAAGGATATCAGTTAAATTATTTTTAATATTTTTGTTCTTTAATTTTTATTTTGATTAATTATCCTTTTAATTATACAAATGTATGGGATATAGTGTGATAATCAAGGCACATATACTATGTACAATGATCAAATAATGATTGTTAACATTTCTACCTTCTTAAATTGGTTTTGAAAATTTTTGATTAACATAGTAATCACATATCTTTCTGGAGTACAGTATAATATTTTGATGTCTGCATACAATATGTACTGCTTCAATCAGAGTAGTTAATATTTCTGACTCTTTAATTTTACTTTGTTTTAGGAGACTTCAAGATACTCTCTTTGGCCTATTCATGGAGTACTTAATAGGTCATTGTACACTATAGTCATCCTACTTTTCTATACAACACTAAAACTTATTTATTCTGTGTTTGAGCACCCATTATCTAACATCCCACTGTTACCCTCCCTATGCCTTACCCATTCTCTAATAATCACTATGATGTATTTCAATCAACATTTTTAAACATCTTCATGTGAGAGAGAACATGTAATATTTGTTTTTCTGTTTCTGAAAACATATCTTCTAGTTCCATCCATTTTTCTTTAAAAAAATAGAATACTGCTTTTTTAAATTACAAAATAAAATTCCCCTGTGTATATAACTGTGTGTGTGTGTGTGTGTGTGTGTGTGTGTAGTGTTAATCAGATTTTCATCACTGTGAACAAAATACTTGACAAGAAAAATTTAGAAAAGAAAAAAGGTTATTTTGGGACCCAGACTTTCAGAGGTCTCAGTTCATAATTGTACTACTCCTTTGTTCTGGGCCAGAGGTGAAACATAACATCATGGCATAGCTCAAGGCAGCCAGGAAGCAGAAAGAAAAACAAAGAAGGGGCCAGGAACAAATATAATAGTCCATAAGGTCACAGTCCCATTAAACTACTTTCTTTAGCCATGCCTCACCTGCCTAAAGTTACCACGAATAGTCATTCAAATTATTAATCTAAAATTGACTAAGACACAGACAGCATTTCATTCCTCAAGATCAAACCATTTCACCTATGAACACTGCTGCATTGCCTAACACATGCTTTCAAAACATGAGATTTTGGAGCCGGGCGCGGTAGCACATGCCTGTAATCCCAGCACTTGGGAGGCTGAGGCAGGAGGATCGCAGGTTCAAAGCCAGCCTCAGCAACTGAGCAAGGCCCTAAGCAACTCAGTGAGACCCTGTCTCTAAATAAAATACAAAATAGGGCTGGGATGTGGCTCAGTGGTGGAGTGTCCCTGGGTTCAATCCCCGGTTCCAAAAAAAAAAAAAAACCATGAGATTTTGGGGGAATATTCCAGATCCAAACCATAACATATCTATCTATATCTATATATGTTTATGTCCACATGGAGGAGGGGAACTCAGGTCTTTCTTATTCATCTATCCATTAATGGGCATCTTGATTTGTTCTATATCTTGGTATTGTAAATGGTGAAGAAACAAATACAGGTATGGAGCGTCTTCCTCAGTTCACAGCACATTACTAATCCCCAATCTCTACGAAACCACTCTTCAGTCTATTTCCATTTCCATTTACTTATTCAATCATTCTTCATTTTTATTTTAATTTTCTAATTCCATTCATTCTATTTATAAGCAATCTCTATAATGTGTTTGTAAGTGTATTTTATAAATTTGGAGGTAAGTTGTGAAAATATATATTATTTGGTATATTGTATCATATGAATGGCATGAATTTGAAATAATCATATTTAATTCTGACAGCATTTTCAATGTGGCAGACACTGTTCTGAGTGGCTTCATATGAACTCATTTAATCCTCCTAACAACCTCATCATGTAGGCACTATTTTTCTCATTTCAAATATATTTTTATTATTTTCTTTTTTTTTCAAACAAACAAAACTATTTTAAACATTGACGTACCTAATCAGGGTGGCATTATAACTTCATAGTCTTTAGATGTTTTTGCCTTTGTGGGCCCCTTCTTCCATTTAAAAAATGAAAAACAGGTTATATTTTACAACTGTACAGGTATAAAATCAAATACTATCTAGTTAATTATTATTATTTTCACTTCAATAATGTAATGCATACAACTTTAGAGTATTGTTTCCAGAAAGAGGTTTTATTCAGGACTAAAGAAAACTACACATGATTAATAGGATTTGTTGCTTTTTTGGTCCTTTTAGTTGTTTCTTTTTTGTTAGACATTAGGATTGATTTTCATTTAATTATAAAAGCATGGAATATAATCTGTTCTAATTAAGTCTCCAGTACTTCCAATTACCCTAGCCTTCTCCTTCCACCTATTCCCCTCCCTGTACACTACTGATCTTTCAGCTATTTACTTATAATTTTACTTTTATTAGTGTCTTGTGGAAATACATGAAGAAGAGAATAACTGTGGTATATTTATATATGTACAAAGAAAAATTAGATCAGATTCCTCCCAATAATCTTTCTTTATCTCATCCCTCCTCCTTCCACTTCAAGCTCCTTCATCTACTCCACTGATTTTTCTTCTATTTTTTATTCCCACCCCTTATTTTTGATTAGCTTAAGAATCTAAGAAAAAACATTCAACTTTTGACTTTTTGCAACTGGTTTATTTCACTTAGCATGGTAGTCTCCAGTTCCATCCATTTACTAGCAAATGCCATAACATCATTCTTCTTTATGGCTATGTAATACTCCATTGATTATACACACCACACTTTCTTCATCCATTCTTCTTTTGAAGGGCACCTAGGTTTGTTTAATAGCATGGCTATTGTGAATTGTGCTGCTATAAGCATTGATGTGGCTTCATCCCTATAGTACGCTAATTGCAAATCTTTTGGATATGTAACAAGGAGTGGAATAGCTGGGTCATATGCTGGTTCTATTCCTAGTTCTTTCAGGAATCTCTATACTGCTTCCCATAGTGGCTGCACCAATTTGCAGTCCCAGAACAATGTATGAGTCTACCTGTTACCCACAGCCTCACTAACATTTATTGTTACTTGTGTTGTTGATAATTGACATTCTGATTGGACTGGAATGAAATCTCAATGTAGTTTTAATTTTCATTCTACTAATTGCTGGAGATTTTGAATATTTTCTCATATTTGTTGACCATATATATATCTTCTTCAGGGAAGTGTCTGTTTAGTTCTTTTGCTCATTTATTGATTGGATTATTTTGGGGGCTTGGGGTGCTAATTTTTTTTATTACTTTGTATATTCTGGATATTAATGCCCTGAAGAGTAGGGCATTTTATGTTCTTCTTTCAGACTCATATTTATTTTGCACTACAGAAACTTCTTAATTTGTTGCCATCCCACTTATTGTTTTTTTTTATTTTACTTCTTGCATTTGAGGAGGATTTCTTAAGGAAATCCATTCCTGAGTCTACATGTTGAAGTGTTGGGCCTATATTTTCTTCTAGCAGTTGGAGGGTTTCTGGTCTAACTTGTAGGTCTTTGGGCCAATTTGGGGTGTTTTCTCCAATGTATGTTTTTGGTGCCTTTGTCTCATATCAGATAACTGTATGTATGTGGGTTCATCTCTGTGAATCCTATTCTATTCCATTGGTCTTCATGCCTGTTTTAGTGCCAGTACCATGCTTTTGTTGTTACTATAGCTCTGTACTATAATCTAAGGTCTGCTTTTGTGATGCCTTCTGCTTTGCTTTGCTCACTAAGGATTGCTTGTGCTTTTATGGGTCTCTTATTTTTCCAAATGAATTTCTTAACTGCTTTTTCTAGTTCTATGAAGAATTTCATTGTAATTTTGATGTGAATTACAATGAATCTCTACAGAACTTTTAGTAGTATGGTTATTTTGACAATATTAAATAAGTCTATCCAAGAACATGGGAGGATTTCCATCACGGTCTTCTACAATTTCTTTGCTTAGTATGCTGTAGTTTTTGTTGTAGAGGTCCTTCTCACCTTTTGTTAGGTTGATTCCCAAGTTTTTGAAGCTATTGCAAATGGGATAGTTTTCCTAATTTCTTTTTCAGCAGATTCATCTTTGGAGTATAGGAACATAATTGATTAATGAGTATTGATCTTGTATCCTGCTACATCCCTGAATTCATTTCTGAGCTCTAGAATTATTCTGGTGGAATTTTCAGGGTCTTCTAAATATAGGATCATGCCATTAGCAAACAGAACTACATTGAGCTCTTCTTTTTCTGTGTTCATCCCTTATTATTCTTTCTCTTGCCTGATTGTTCTGGCTAGAGTTTCAAGAACTATGTTAAATAGATAAGTTCCCTCTATCCTTTTTTTTCTAGTGTGTTAAACATGAATGAGTAATGCAGTTTGTCAAATGCTTGTTTTTGCATCTACTGAGATAATAATGGAATTCTTGCCCTTAAGACTAATTATATGGTGAGTTAACATTTATTGACTTTACACATGTATAACCTACCTGACATATGTGGGATGAAACCCCCTTGAAAATGGTGCACTATCTCTTCAATGTGTTTTGTATGTGGTTTGCCAATATTTTATGAAAAACTTAGCACCTATTTTCATCAACTTTTCAGTATGAAATTACCTGATTTTGGTATCAAGGTGATACTGGCTTCATAGAATGAGTTTTTTTGTTGTTGTTGTTTATTGATTCATTGAGCACAAATGGAGTACAGTTATTGTTTTTCTGGTTGTACACAAAGTAGCCACAACATCTGTGCATTCATAAATGTACACAGGGCAATGATGTCTGTCACACATTCTGTTATTATTATTACCCCCCACCCCGACCCCACCCCTCCCTTCCCTCTATGCTATCTATCCTTCCTCCATTCTTGCCCCCCTCCCCCCCCCCGCATTATGCATCATCATTCATTTATCAGAGAGACCATTCAGCCTTTGGATTTTGGGGATTGGCTGATCTCAGTTAGCATAAGAGTCTCCAACATCATCCATTTACCTACAAATGCCATAATTTTATTCTACTTTATGGCTGAGTAATATTCCATTGTGTATATATACCACAGTTTCTTTATCCATTCATCTACTGAAGGGCATCTAGGTTGATTCCATAATCTAGCTATTGTGAATTGAGCAGCTATGAACATTGATGTGGCTAGATCACTGTAGTAATCTGAATTTAAGTCCTTTGGGTATAGGCCAAGGAGTGGGACAACTGGGTCAAATGGTGGATCCATTCAAAGTTTTCTAAGAGTTTTCTCAGGAATGTCCACACTTCTTTCCAGAGTGACTGCACCAACTTGCACTCCCACCAGCAATGTATGAGTGTACCCTTTTCCCCACATCCTCGCCAACACCTGTTGTTGCCTGTGTTCTTGATAAAAGACATTCTAATTGGGGTAAGATGAAATCTTAAGGTAGTTTTGATTTGCATTTCTCTTATAACTAGGGATGTTGAGCATTTTTTCATAAACACGTTGATTGCTTGTAGATCTTCCTCTGTAAAGTGTCTGTTCATTTCCTTGGCCCATTTATTGACTGGGTTATTAGTGTTCTTGGTGTAAAGATTTTTGAGTACTTTGTAGATTCTGGAGATTAGTGCTCTATCTGAAGTGTGCAGCAAAGATTGTCTCCCACTCTGAAGGCTCTCTCTTCACATTGCTGATTGTTTCCTTTGCTGAGAAAAAGCATTTAGTTTTACTCTATCCCAATCATTGATTCCTACTTTTATTTCTAGCGCTTTGGGTGTCATGTTAAGGAAATCTGGTCCTAGGCCAACGTGATGAAGATTTGGATCTATTTTCTCTTCTATTAGGTGCAGGGTCTCTGGTCTAATTTCTAGGTCCTTGATCCATTTTGAGTTGTTTTGTACAGGGTGAGAGATATGGGTTTAGTTTCATTTTGCTGCATATGGACTTCCAATTTTCCCAGCACCATTTGTTGAAGAGGCTGTCTTTTCTCCATTTTATGTTTTTGGCTCCTTTGTCAAGTATGAGATACCTGTATTTATGTGGGTTTGTCTCTGTGTCCTCTATTCTGTACCATTCATCTACCTGTCTATTTTGGTGCCAACCATGGTGTTTTTGTTACTACTGCTCTGTAGTATAGTTGAAGGTCTTGTATTGTGATACCCCCTGCTTCGCTCTTCTTGCTAAGGATTGCTTCAGCTATTCTAAGTCTCTTATTCCCCCAAATGAATTTCATGATTGCTTGTTCTATTTCTATGAGGTCTGTCATTGGGATTTTCATTGGAATTGCATTGAATTTGTATAGCACTTTTGGAAGTATGGCCATTTTGACTATATTAATTCTGCCTATCCAAGAACATGGGTGATCTTTCCATCTTCTCAGATTCTCTTTAACTTCTTTCTTTAGTGATCTGTAGTTCTCATTGTAGAGGTCTTTCACTTCTTTCGTTAGATTGATTCCCAAGTATTTTATTTTATTTGAGGTTATTGTGAATGGGGTAGTTTTCCTAATTTCTCTCTCAGAGGATGCATCACTTACGAATAAAAATGCATTAGATTTATGAGCATTAATTTTATATCCTGCTACTTTACTGAATTCATTAATGAGTTCCAGAAGTTTTCTGGTGGAATTCTGAGGGTCTTCTAAATAGAGAATCATGTCGTCAGCAAATAGGGATAGTTTGAGCTCTTCTTTTCCTATTCATATTCCTCTAATTTCTTGGAATTAAGAATTCTGTCTAATTGCTCTGGCTAGAGTTTCAAGAACAATGTTGAATACTAGTGGCAAAAGTGGGTATCCCTGCCTTGTTCCAGTTCTCAGGGGGAATGCTTTCAATTTTTCTCCATTGAGAATGATGTTAGCTGTGGACTTAGCACAGATAGCCTTTAGAATGTTAAGGAAGGTCCCCACTATCCCTATTATTTCTAGTGTTTTGAGCATGAAGAGGGGCTGTATTATATCAAATGCTTTCTCTGCATCTATTGAAATAATCATGTGGTTTTGGACTTTAAGTCTGTTGATGTGGTGAATTACGTTTATTGATTTCCAGATGTTGAACCAACCTTGCATCCCTGGGATGAAACCCACTTGATCATGGTGCACTATCTTTTCAATATGCTTTTGTATGTGATTTGCTAAAATTTTGTTAAGAATTTTTGCATCTATGTTCATTAGAGATATGGATCTGAAATTTTCTTTCCTCGATGTGTCCTTTTCTGGTTTTGGTATCAGGGTGATATTAGCTTCATAGAATGAGTTTGGAAGGGTTCCCTCCTCCTCTATTTCATGAAATACTTTGAGGAGTATTGGAATGAGCTCTTCTTTGAAGGTCTTGTAGAACTTGTCTGAGAATCCATCTGGTTCTGGACTTCTCTTTGTTGGTAGGCTTTTGATGACTTCTTCTATTTCATTGCTTGAAATTGATCTATTTAAGTTGTGTATATCCTCCAGATTCAGTTTGGGTGGCTCATATGCCACTAGAAACCTGTTGATGTCTTCCAGGTTTTCTATTTTGTTGGAGTATAAATTTTCAAAGTAGCTTCTTATTATGTTTTGTATTTCAATTGTGTCTGTTGTAATATTTCCATTTCCATCACGAATTTTAGTAATTTGGAGTTTCTCTCTCCTTCTCTTCGTTAGCGTGGCTACAGGTTTATCAATTTTGTTTATTTTTTCAAAAAACCAACTTTTTGTTTCATCAATTTTTTGAATTGTTTCTTTTGTTTCAATTTCATTGATTTCAGCTCTGATTTTGATTGTTTCCTCTCTTCTGCTACTTTTGGTGATGATCTGTTCCTCTTTTTCTAGGGCTTTGAGCTGTAATGTGAGGTCATTGATTTGTTGACTTTTCATTCTTTTATTAAATGCACTCTGTGCAATGAATTTTCCTCTTAGCACTGCTTTCATAGTATCCCAGAGATTTTGTATGTTGTGTCTTTGTTCTCGTTGACCTCTAAGAATCTTTTAATTTCCCCCCTAATCTCTTCTGTTATCCATGCATCATTCAATAGCATATTATTTAATCTCCAGGTCTTGGAGTAGTTTCTGTTTTTAACTTTATCATTGATATCTAATTTCATTCCATTATGATCTGATAGTATACAAGGTAGTATCTCTATATTTTTGTTTTTGCTAAGAGTAGCTTTGTGGCATAACATATGGTCTATTTTAGAGAAGGAGCCATGAGCTGCTGAGAAAAAAGTATATTTGCTTTTTGAAGGATGGAATATTCTATATATGTCTGTTAAGTCTAATTAGCGATTGTGTCATTGAGTCCTATGGTTTCTTTGTTTAATTTTTGCTTGGAAGATCTGTCCAATGGTGAGAGAGGAGTGTTAAAGTCCCCCAGTATTATTGTATTTTGGTCTATTTGGCTCCTGAAGTTGAGAAGGATCTGATTGACATACACGGATGCACCACTGTTTGGTGCATAAATATTTATGATTGTTATGTCTTGGTGATTTATGCATCCCTTAAGTAGTATGAAATGTCCTTCTTTATCCCTTCTGACTAACTTTGCCTTGAAGTCTGCTTTCCCTGAAATGAGAATGGAAACCCCAGCTTTTTTACTCAGTCCGTGTGCATGGTATGCTTTTTCCCAACCTTTCACCTTTAGTCTGTGGGCATGTTTTTCTATGAGATGAGTCTCTTGAAGGCAGCATATTGTTGGGTCTTTCTTTTTTATCCAATCTGCCAGTCTATGTTTTTTGATTGATGAGATTAGGCCATTTACATTCAGGGTTATTATTGAGATATGACTTGTATTTCCTGTCATTTTAGCTTTTTTGAGGTTTTTAGCTTAACTTTGTTTCTCCTTTGATTGACTCTTTCTTTAGGGTAATTCCTCCCCATGTTGACTGAGATTGTTGTTTTTCGTTTCCTCCTCTTCGAATATTTTGTTGAGAATGTTCTGTAGGGCAGGCTTTCTCTTTGTGAATTCTTTAAGCTTTTGTTTATCATGGAAGTATTTTATTTCATCATCAAATCTGAAGGTAAGTTTTGCTGGGTACAAGATTCTTGGTTGGCATCCGTTTTCTTTCAGAGCTTGAAATATGTTGTTCCAGGCCCTTCTTGCTTTTAGGGTCTGGGCTGAGAAATCTGCTGATATACGCATTGGTTTCCCCCTGTAGGTAATCTGATGCTTTTCTCTTGCAGCCTTTAAAATTCTAGGTTTGTTTTGTATGTTAGGAATTTTCATTTTAATGTGCCTTGGTGTGGATCTGTTGTAATTCTGTGCATTTGGTGTCCTGTAAGCCTCTTGTAATTGATTTTCCATCTCATTCATCATATTTGGGAAATTTTCTGATAATATTTCCTTGAACAGATTATTCTTACCCTTGGTTTGTATCTCTGTGCCTTCCTCAATCCCAATAATTCTTAAGTTTGGTCTTTTCATGATGTCCCATGTTTCTTGGAGGTTTCGTTCATGATTCCTAACCATCTTCTCTCTTTGTTTGACTTTGTTTTCAAGATTAAATATTTTGTCTTCATTGTCTGAGATTCTGTCTTCCAAGTGATCTATTCTGTTAATTATGCTTTCTATTGAGTTTTTAACTTGCTTTATTGTTTCCTTCATTTCCTTGTTTCCTTCAAGGATTTCTGTTTGTTTGTTTTTTTCAGAACTTCTATCTCTTTATTGAAATGATTTTTTGCTTCCTGCAATTGCTCTATTAGCTCACTATTCATAGCCTGAATCTGCTCTCTCGTCACATCATTCTCTTCTCAGATCATTTTAATTATGAACATTCTGAACTCCCTTTCTGTCATTCCTTCTACCATGCTGTCTTTGGGATCTCTTGATATATCATCTAGGTTTGTTTGGGACACTTTCTTCCAGTGTTTTCTCATGTTGCTCGTATATCTTCCCCTCTAGTAATGCGAATCCGACAGATTGCAATTTCCCTGTGAAGACTTTAAGTGTCCCTGCAGATTTCCAGTAACTCACCTGATGTTTGAGCGATGCTTGATCAAGTGGTGACCCAAGATAGGTGCTGTCCCACTACCTCCAGGTTGGGAATGATTGGTGCTTCTGGGCAGAGGCAGCCTGGTGTTGATAGACCATTAAATACAGCAAGGTGCTTGATACCAGACCAGGGTGTGGACCTGGGCACTAGACCAAGTTGGGGTGGGGGCACAGAACTGTGCTCAGTGATGGAGACACTGGGCTTGAGAGCCCAGGCAGGGCTGAACTCCTTGCTGGGCGCTCAGGCGGCAGGTGTTTGCTCTCTCCCGGGGACGCTGTAAAATGGTGCCAAAGGCCCTAAGCTCCCCGCTGGAGCTGGGAACTCCAGCCACTCCAGGCCAGATCTCCCCAGGAGATGCCGCACAGTGGCTTGGAAGATTGGAGCTCAGCTCTGAGGACTCAGGCAGCCACAGATGGTCGCTCTCTGCTAGGGAACCATAGAATGAGTTTGACATAGTTCTCTCCTTGCCTATTTCATGGAATAATTTGAGGAGGATTGGTATTCATTTTTCTTCAAATATCTGGTAGAACTTGGCTGAGAATTCATTTGGCCCTAGGCTTCTCTTTGTTGGAAGGCTTTTGATAGCTGTTTCAGCTTCGTTACTTGATATTGATCTGTTTAAGCTTTTATATCCTCTTGGTTTAATTTAGATAGGTCATATGTGTCAAGGAATTTGTCAACATTCTCAAGATTTTCTAATTCATTGGAGTATACATTTTCAAACTAGATTCTGTTGACCCTCTGTATTTAAGCAGTGTCTGTGGTGATATTTCCTTTTTCACCTCTGATTTTCTTATATTTTGATTTTTATTTCCCTGTTTCTTTTGGTTATCTTGGATAAAGGTTGGTCAATTCTTTATCGTTTCAAAAAATCAACTTTTTCTGATCTTTTGTATTTTGTAATCTCAATTTCATTGATTTGGTCTCTGATTTTAGTTGTTTCTTATCTTCTACTGATTTTGGTGTTGGTTTGTTCTTCTTTTTTTCTAGGGCCTTTAGAGTAATGTTTGTTTATTTATTTGGTATCTTCCTGTTCTCTTAATATATGAACTCAATGGTATGAACTATACTTTTAGGGTTGCCTTCATAATGTCCAAGAGATTTTGATATGCTCTTTAACTATCCTTATTTACTTCTAAGTTTTTTTTGTATTTCTCCTCTGATTTCTTCTGCTATACACTTGTCATTCAAAAATGTATTGTTTCATAATGCCAGGTGTTAGAGATGTTTCTGTTTTTTACCTTTTCACTGATTTCTTCTTTTAAATTCATTCTTTTTAGTTATACATGACAGTAGAAGGTATTTTGGCTTATTATACATACATTGAGTATAACATTCTAATTGGGATCCTATTCTTGTGATTGTACATGATGCAGGATTACCTTGGTTGTGTATTCAAATACAAGGCTAGGGAAGTTTTTCCAATTAATTCTACTGTCCTTCCTACACCCCTCCCCTTCCCTTCTCTTTCTTCCTTTTGTTTAATCCAGTGGAGTTCTATTCTTCCCCTTCCCATCATCCCTTATGTGGGTTAGCATCCACTATCAGAGAGAACATTTAGTTTTCAGTTTGTTAGGGATTGACTTATTCAAGTAGCATGATATTCTCCAGTTCCCTTATAATGTGTCTTTGAGTGAATCTATTGTGAATCTGTATATTTGGAATCCTATAAGCCTCTTGTATTTGAATTTCCATCTCATTCTCAAGTCTTGGAAAATTTTCTGATATTATTTCTTGGAAAATTTGTGCATCATTTTAGCTTGTATTTCTATCCCAATGAATCTTAAATTTCTCCTTTTATGTTATCCCAGATTTCTTGAATATTCCATTCATCATCTCTTAGCATCTTTTATTTATGGTCAACTTTATTTTTAAGATTATACACTTTGTCTTCAAGGACTGAAAAATCTATCTTCTAAGTGGTCTAATCTATTGGTGATGCTTTCCATTGAATTTTTCATTTGGTTTATTGGGTCTTTCATTTCCAGGTTTTTCATTTGGTTCTTTCTCAGAATCTCTATTTCGTTACTGAAGTGATCTTTCACTTCTGTTCTCTCTGATTTCACTCATTACATCTTTTTTAATTCATAGAATATTTTATCTGTGAACTTCCCAAATTCCTTCTTTGACATTTCCTCCACTGTATGTCAATGAAGTCAGTTGTTGAAGAATCATGTGTAGTTTGGGATAATTTGTTCCATTACTTTTTCATATTGTTTGTGTACCTGCTGTTGGTAATAGTGTTAATTGCTTGTTTTAAACAAAGGACTATTTGGCAAGATTCTTCCTCTTAAGAGCCCTAGGTTGGCTAAATATCCAGATAATGATATTTTAAGTTAATGTGTGACCTCTGCTGAGGCCAATATCAGCACCACTTTAACAGATGCCACTGAACCCTATTTACTATAATAACTTCAGGGCCAAGCCTCATTCTGTTCAGCCTTATAAGAAACAAAAACTTGTTGCTATTGTTCTGCATGGTACCTCAAATCCATAGATAAACTTGTAATATTGTTCTGGTATAGGTCAAAAAGTAATTGTTAAATTTAGTGAACTTACTATAACCACTTCCTGTTTCCTAGGCTCCTGTAATTTTTTGTCTTAACTGGCTATCTTTGAAGGTGCCTTCAGCTTAAATTTCCTGGGGTATCCAGGGAACTTATCCTAGCAGCTCTCTGTCAGTGGCTGCCACCATCTGGGATCCAACCTCTATGTCACTGGTATAGTCATGAGATCCCAGGGATCATCCCTAGGTTTTCCATGGTCCTTCCCTCCCCCAGTGTCAATGATCAGGGCCTGGTGAATCAGCTTTCCCCTGTTCGGGGCCAAAGCTGCTTCATTGTTGTCTGAGTTCAAGAGGCACTGCACAGATCTTTTTGCCCTTGCCTGGGTCACAAAGGATGAGTGGGGTTAAGCATAATTCCCAGCTCAGTTCCCCATCAGTCCATTCCCGATGTTTACATTGAGGAGAAGGACGAGGAGGTCAATGATTTTCACCTAGTAGTGGTCCTTCTAGAAGATTTTCTGGCTGGATTCTTAAGAGGTCTCACTGCAGGGGACTTCCCTGTGGTTTAATTACCAGCTATCTGGGTGTGGGAGTTCATCTTGTTCATTTAAGGGGGTGTCTGGTCAGCTAATGGGTTTAGAAGTTGGCTGTGAACCCCGGCTCAGTTTTCTTTTTCTTTTCTATTTTTTTCTTTTTGTTTTTTGTAGTTGTAGATGGACTGCAGACCTTTATTTTGCTCATTTATTTTTATGCAATGCTAAGGATCAAACTCAGTGCCTCACACCTGCTATTTGTTTTCCCACTGAGCTACAGTCCCAGCCCCCTGGCTCAGTTTTCTAGTAACAATTTGGTTTTAAACTGTGCTGTTTTAAGGACCCTGCTATTACCATCATGCTTTGAATTTTGTGTGTCATTCCAAATATTATTAAGTGGTGAGCTTAAGAAAATTTCTAATTCCCCTCCCCTCTTCTCATCCATTGGTTCGGGTTCAGGGTCAAGGTTCCCTGAGTTTGCTTTCTACTCTGGTAACCTGTCTTCCAATATTTTCAGGTCTCAGACTTTGTAACATTGAGTCTTAGAGCATTTATTTGGTTACCTACTTCTCAATTCTTCTTTTCCTTTACTGTGTTGTCAGATCGGGACTCACTGTTTAGCTCAGTTCTGCCATCTAATCTCTCATTTGTTTTCTAAGAAAGACTATGTCTTTAAAAACTCTTCCTTTAAGTAAATTTACTATTTTTAATTACTTATTTATTTTTATAGGTCTATTGAAGTATGATTAATAAAATATATAGGATGAAGGCATACATTTTGATATTTTGATATACACATTCACTATCAAATGATACCTTCAATCAAGGTAATCATCCTATCCTTCACCTCATATGATTACCTTTTCTGGGGTGAATTGGAATGAGAAAACATTTAAGGTCTAATTTCTTAGATATCTTATTTGAATTTAAAGTATATAATGAATTATTATTTTTTAAATTTTATTTATTTTTATTTTTACAGACTGTGCACAATGAATCAAAAGTGGGGTACAACTTTTCATTTACCTGGTTGTACACAATGTAGATTAACACCATTCGTATAATCATACATGCACATAGGATAATTTTGTCTGTCTCATTCCACTATCTTTCCTCCCCCCCCCCCTTTCCCTTTAACAAATTAGAGTTCCTCCATTCTTCTCTTACTCCCTCTCCCACCGTCATTACATATCATCATCCACTTTTCAGAGAAAACATCAGCCTTTGGTTTTTGGGGATTGGCCTACTTTGCTTAGCATGATATTCTCCAACTCCATCCATTTACCTGCATATGCCATAATTTTATTCTTCTATATGGCTGAATAATATTCCATTGTGTATATATACCACAGTTTCTTTATCAATTTCATCTATTGAAGGACAACTAGGTTGGTTTCACAATCTAGCTACTATGAATTGAGCTGCTATAAACATTGATGTGACTATGTCACTGTAGTATGTTGATTTTAAGTCCTTTGTGTATAGGCCAAGGAGAAAGATAGCTAGGTCAAATGTTGGGTCCATTCCAAATTTTCTGAGGATTCTCCACACTGCTTTCCAGAGTGACTGTACCAATTTGCAACTCCACCAGCAATGTATGAGTGTGGCTTCTTTCCCACATCCATGCCAATACCTATTGTTGCTTGTATTCTTGATAATAGACATTCTAATTGAAATGTTAGGGTAGTTTTGATTTGAATTTCTCTGATTACTAGACATATTGAAACTTTTTCATATATTTATTGATCACTTCTATATCTTCTTCTATGAAGTTTCTTAGCCCATTTATTGATTCGTTTCTTTGCATTTTTGGTGTTAAGTGCTTTAAATTATTTACCACTTTTGGAGATTAGTGCTCTATATGAAGTGCGTGTGGCAAAGATTTTCTCCCGCTATGAAGGCTCTCTTTTTACATTATGGATTGTTTCTTTTGCTGAGAAAAAACTTTTAAATTTGAATCCATAGCATTGTTGATTCTTGCTTTCATTTCTGGGAGTCTTGGTAAGGAAGTCTTGTCCTAAGCTGACATGATGAAGACTTGGGCCTACTTTTTCTTCTCTATGTTGCAGGGTCTCTGGCCTAATTCCTAGGTTATTGATCCATTTTGAATTGAGTTTTGAGCAGGGTGAGAGATAGGGGTTTAGTTTCATTTTGCTGCATATGGATTTCCAGTTTACCCAGCACCATTTGTTGAAGAGGCTATCTTTTCTCCATTGTATGTTTTTGGCACCTTTGTCTAGTATGAGAAAACTGTATTTATGTGGGTTTGTCTCTGTGTCCTCCATTCTGTACCATTGATCTACCTGCTTATTTTGGTGCCAATGTCATGCTGGTTTTTTTACTATTGGTCTGTAGTATAGTTTAAGGTCTGGTATTGTGATGCCTCCTGCATCACTCTTCCTGCTAAGGATTGCTTTGTCTATTCTGGGTCTCCTATTCTTCTAGATGAATATCATGATTACTTTCTCTATTTCTATGAGGAATGCCATTGGGATTTTAATTGGAATTGCACTGAATCTGCATAGCACCTTTGGTGGTATGGCCATTTTGACAATATTAATTCTGCCTATCCAAGAACATGGGAGATCTTTCCATCTTCTAAGTTTTTTAAAATTTCTTTCTTTAGTGTTCTTTAGTGTAGTTTTCATTGTGGAGATCTTTCACCTCTTTTGTTAGATTGATTCTTAAATTTTTTTTTGAGGCTATTGTGAATCGTTCTCCTATTTTCTCTTTCAGAAAATTCATCACTTATGAATACAAATGCATTAGATTTAGCCTGCTACTTTATTGAATTCATTTATTAGCTCTAGAAGTTTTCTGGTGGAGTTTTTCAGATGCCCTAAATATAGAATCATGTTTTTGGCAAAAGCTTGAGTTCTTCTTTTTCTATTTGTAGCTCTTTAATTTCTTTGGTTTGTCTAATTGCTCTGGCTATTGTTTCAGGGAAGATGTTGGATAGAAGTGGTGAAAGAGGGTATCCCTGTCTTGTTCCAGGTTTTAGAAGGAATGTTTTCAGTTTTTCTCCATTTAGAATGATGTTGGGTATGGGCTTAGCATCAATAGTCTTTACAACATTGAAGTATGTTTCTACTATCCCTATTATTTTTAGTGTTTTGAGCAGAAGGGATGCTGTATTTTATCAAATGCTTTTTATGCATCTCTTGAAATAATCATGATTCTTAACTTTAAGTATTTTGATGTGATGGATTACATTTATTGATTTCTGGATGTTGAACCAACCTTGCATCCCTGGAATGAAACCCACTTGATCATGGTGCACCACCTTTTTAATATGTTTTTATATGCAATTTGCCAGAATTTTGTTAAGAATTTTTGCATCTTTGTTCATTAGGGATATTGGTCTGAAGTTGTCTTTCCTTGATTTGTCTTTGTCTGATTTTGATATCAGGGCCATATTAGCTTCATAGAGTGAGTTCGAAAGGGTTCTTGCCTTTTCTATTTCATGGAATACTTTGAGGAGTATTGATATAAGTTCTTCTTTTAAGATCTTCTAGAACTCAGCTGAGAATCTGTCTGGTCCCGGGGTTTTCTTGGTTGGTAGGCTTTTAAGGGTTTCTTCTATTTCATTGCCTGATGTTGATCTGTTTAAATTGTGTATGTCTTCCTAATTCAGTTTAGAAGTATCATATGTCTCTAGAAATTTGCCAGTATCTTCAATATTTTCTATTTTGTTGGAGTATAGATATTCAAAGTAACTTCTAATTATGTAATGTATTTTGAGGGTGTCTTGTGATATTTGTGTAAATTCTTTTAACTTTTGTTTCTCATGGAAGGATTTTATTTTGTCATCAAATCTGAAGGTTAGTTTTGCTGGACATAAGATTCTTGGTTGGCATCCATGTTCTTTCAGAGCTTGAAATATGGTTTTCCAGGCCCTTCTAGGTTTTAGTGTCTGAGCGGAGAAACTGCTGATACCCATATTGGTTTCACCCTATATATAATCTGATGTTTTTCTCTCACAGTCTTTAAAATTCTGTCTTTATTTTGTATGTTGGGCATTTTCATTCTAATGTGCCTTGGTGTGGATCTGCTGTAATTTTGAACATTTGGTGTTCTGTAAGTCTCTTGTATTTGATTTTCCATTTCATATTTCAGGTTTGGGAAATTTTCTGATATTATTTCATTGAATAGATTGTTCATTCCTTTAGTTTGTATCTCTGTGCCTTCCTCAATCCCAATAATTCTTTAAATTGGTCTTCTCATCATATCCCATAATTGTTGGAGGTTCTGTTCATGATTTCTTACCATCTTCTCTGTTTGGTCAACTTTATTTTCATGATTTAATATTTTGTCCTTATTGTCTGATGATCTGTCTTATGTTTGGTTATGCTTTATATTGAGTTTTTAATTTTTTGGGTTGTTTGTTTCCTTCATTTCAAGGATTTCTGCTTGTTTTTTTCAGAATGTCTCTCTCTTTATTGAAATGATCTTTTGCTTTCTGCATTTGCTGTTTTAACTGTTTTATTGGAGTGATCATTCATTGCCTGCATTTGCTTTCTTATCTCATCCTTTCCTTCTCAGATCATTTTAATTACATACATTCTGAAATCCTTTTCTGACATTTTTTCTATCATGCTGTCAATGGATTCTATTAATATAGTATCTTGGATTGTTTGGGACACTTTCTTTCCTTGTTTTCTCATGTGGTTTATGTATATTTCCCTCTAGCAGTGTGTATCTGAGGTATTGCAATTTCACCCCTATAGGCTAATAGTGACCCTACAGGTTTCCAATACCTCATCTTTAATCAGAGATCATTATTAGCAGCACCCAGGAACAACAATATGCAGCCATTAACCAAATAGTCCCTAGGAAGTTATTAACAGTATTGCCATAATAAACAGAGAGGATGATTTTGATTATTATCTACATTATAACCAATAGGTTTGTCATGATGTGTACAGTTTCTAATCCTGAACAAAGAGGATGGGGAGGGGTGTAGTATGTAACTGTTAATGGGATATGAAGAGAGTATATAGAGGTACTAGATCATTAGAAGTGTGAAAGCAGAATCAAAAAATTTGGTTGTTAGCATGAGAAAAGGGAGAATGAGACACCAAGGAAGCAGATAAATGAAAGTTAAATAGAGAGAGAAAATAATAAATTAACATTTTTTTTTAAAAAAACCCTACAATATAACAGTCATATACTATTCAAACCTCCCAGTCTTTAGTAGCCTGATGCATGAGTGGTGCCTGACATTGATCTTGTAGTCTCTAGCAGGTGTCTCAGAATGGGAGCCGCCCCACCTAAAGATGGTGTCTTCTTTCACCATCTTTCAGGATTAATCCAAGATGGCTGCACCAGTTTCTGAATATGTTGGTAGATGGGGAGCTGCAACACAGGTCCTGAAGAAGATCCTGGGCTGGCCACAGGCAGTCTGAGATCCTGAAGATGCTCCCAGGTGGGCTGTGGGCAGCCTGGGGTCCTGAATTATTAATTAACTATAGTCATGATGTTGTTAACTAGATTTCCAGAGTTTATTCATCTATGATGGTTATGTGGAAGAAACTAAGGCAAAATTTATCATAGGTCACATGGTCAGAATGTGGAAAAACTGAGATTACAAACCAGTTCTTTTACTTTTGAAATTTATGCTCTTAAACACTGTGTCAAGTCTCTCTTGGTAATATAATTAAAAATATAATTATATTTTTTAAAAAATTTTCTGCACATTGTTTTGAGAATTCATGTATGTTGCTATGTATACATCTAATCCATCATGTCTAAATGCTTGGAGGTCATTTTTGTAAGTTTTGGCAAATTTGTGTATTAATTCTCATTTATAGTTGCAAGTTGATCTTGAGTATGCTAGCATGTACAGACCAGAGCGGAAAAGGAGGTAAAGATGATTATAGTAAAAGTTGCCCAGAAAAATCATCTGCAGGAATGTTTCCATTCTTGTTCAATCATATTTTTTAGTTTAAATATGACTTTTCCTAATAATAATATTATGTTGAAACTATCTCAAACTATAGAATTTCTATTTGATGTATAACTGAAAAATAATCTATTAGTTTACTAGGGCTTTCTTTGCAAACTACCACAGAATGAGTGATTTTAATGATAAACATTTGTTTTTCTATCATTACGAAAGGTAGTAGTCCAAGGTCAATGCAGCCACAGGGTTGATTTCATATGATGTCTATGTGAGAAGTTTTTGTTCTATTTCTTTGGTGGATAAATTGCCATCTTCTCCCTGTGTCTTTACATGTTCTTCCCTCTGTAGGAGTCTCTGTCCTATTCCCCTCTTTTTTATAAGAACACTAGTCATATTGGAATAGGGTCTACCATAATAACCTCATTTTAATTTGACTTCCTCTTTAAGATTATGATCTCCAAAATATGATTACATTCTGAGAAATTGGGTGTTAAGACATAAACATATGAATTTTGTGGGGAATAGGGATACAATTCAGCCTATAAAACTATTTAAGGGACATGGTGATTGATTCACCATATATTAAGGTTAATCTTTCAATTATGGAAACATAAGAAGATTGTTTCAATAAATACATATTGAACCCCACTATTAAATACAGCTATTATGCACTTTTTATAATCATAAAAATAATTATATATTTGGCATGTATTATGTGTCAAGACCTAGAATAAGAATTCAGAGTGAGATTTTGATGACCAAGTACTTTATAGATGATGAAGGTTGTTAAATGGTGTCATTATTACCTAGGAAGATCTTAGAATCATGTTGGATAGAACCATCAAAAACAAATGTATTTTCATTTGGCTGAACAGAATTATTCTAATCATCCTTGAAGCCAGGTAGCCTGTTCTCTCTGATGCTCTATTTCTTTAAAAATCATTCTTTCTCTCTCGTAGATCTTTTTAAATTTAAAATTCCTCAAATACTGTGTTCCTCATAATATTCCAGATCCTCAGTCAAATGTCATTCCATCCTTCTTTCTTTTATTACTTCATCTGTGTGTGTGTGTGTGTGTGTGCGCGTGTGTGTATGCAGCTGGAGATCAAACTCGGGGCCTTGCACATGATAAGTCAGAACTCTACCACTGAGCTACATTCCTAGTCCTCAATTGCTTTTTAAATCACTTACAATTGCACTCTTCTTTTACTGGTTGCCCTGGTGATAGTTGATAAATTCTTGAGCACCCAAATGATACTTAAGTTCCATACAAAGAGAATCACTTTGTGTCCAAACTCTGTGATACAAAGACACAAACATGCTCCATAGATGACAAAGAGCAAAGAATGAGGATGAAAGGCTGGATTTCTTTAATATTAGAAGTCAAAGGATTTGTATACCATAACCTATTTCACCATTCAGTATTTTTAAGGTTAACCAGAGCAAGAACCAAAAAAGAAAAGGAGGTTTCTGTGTGTGAGCTGAAGAAATATTTAGAAATAAGGTAAATAAAGCAGAGTACCTAATAATGGTAAATCTTATACACAACAGCCCATCTGTTTTTGGCTTATCTTGTTAGCTGAGTGGCAGGGGGTGTCCCAAAGTTACACTAACAAATGCCTGAGACAATTCATTGCATTTACCACAGAATGATGTCCTCATGTGTTTTACTTGACACAAATAGAATAATTATTGAAGTGTCCATGTAATCCTTATTTTCTTAATTGAAAAAATTGTATACACATATATAACAATGCCAATGCCAAATTAAATTCTTAAGATTAAACCTATAATATAGGTTAATCTGAAGACAGGAATGTATAGTGTTTGGCTATGATATTTCCTGCCAAATTATAACGAATCCTTTGTGAATATCCTGCTTCTAACTTGTGTCAGAGATAATTTGTTGCATTGGGCTCTTTTAGTTAACACTTAATATAACAGTATTCCATTTAAAGAAAGGGTAAGTGGTAATAAAGGTTGCCCAACTAAGCAGTAGTTAGAGTATGACACCATTTCAAATACAAGCAATACATTATCTGTTATTTAAGAAAACTCTTTAAATGTAGGTTTTAATGTTTTGTACACCTCAGACCTGACTTACTTTTAAATCCAAAGGTTTTGGATTCAGTAAAAGCTATTATGTCTGTCTTCCTTGGAATTCAAGGAAATGTGAACATTAAAAGCATTTGAGAAATAAAAATATTTGAGCTATATGAAAAAGTAATTTAAAACTCTAATGAAAATCACACTGGAATTGAGTAGGGACATATAATTAAAAGGTGTTCTAATCAAAGTTAATTTTCTAACTAGGCTTGTTACACTTTTTATTGTAATTCTTATCAGTAAATACTATATGGGTATAAGATAACAATGATTTACACTAGAAATATTAAACAATATCAAAAATTATTTTAAATGTCTGTATTCAGTAAAAAGTTAACTATTTGGAAAATTACAACCAAGAAAGACATTTGTAAATATTCTCTTTCTAGCCTTTCATACTTATTGTAATACCTAACATTCTCTCTAGAGTTGGTAATACCTTCTAGAATGGATTAACATATGATTGTCTGAATTGATTTTGCTGTTTATCAGCTCTTATTCAGCAAATGGCAAGTTTGCTGACATAGCAGTGTACCATAGATTCATCCACCCAGATTTTATCAGTTCTCTAATTCAGTGCAGGTCTACCATTGGCATTTCAATATTAAGAACTTAATGCAGCAGTATTTAACTTCTAGAAATTACATTAGGGACTTTCTGTTGTTTGGGGTACTTTGAAGGAAATTACCAGATAAGGATAAGATGCAAATAACATCATTTAGTTTTTGAAGACATTTTTACATGATTTTTACCCATGTATACAATAATGTACCAGGAGTTGGTATAATATGATATAATTATATAACTTCTGAATGAAGTTTTCCATATTGTTTGTGTGTTATTTTCCTCTCCATTCAAAACAATCAATTCCATGTCATCATTTCTTTTAAAAGTCTGCTTTCATTGGTAAAGGTAACATTTTCTTTCTATCCTACGGAATATTTTCACCATTCTACTATAACTATCTTTTTACCTTATAATTTGACCAGTAAAAACAAAGATTTTTTTAATTATATTCCAGTTTGTATTCTCCCTACCTTTGCCCTGTTTTAACGGATCATTGTAAATTGGCCATAATAACATATTAGAGTGAATTGAGAATAATAAAATCTTTAAACATCTTTATTTAGACTTTTCTACAATGTTCTTAATGTTTATTTATTTGTTGTATATTCCCTCAAACCTTCTCCAGAACCATTGCTGAACTCATATCTTTTTATTTTTATTTCTTCCTTTCAAATGATTTTCTCTTTTTGTCATGTAGAAATACGCAGGAATGTTGACTTTAAAAATGCTCTCAAGGTACTAGATTCCCTAAAGCATCAGGTACCTCAGTCTATTGCCTAATTTTCTTCTTCTCTAATTATCAAAGTTTTTGAAAGATTATTTAGAAATTTGATCCTTTGCTGATGTCACAGTGCCTTACATACATGAGTAGGTTAAATGACCAGGGAGTGAAATAAAGAAATTTCTAGCACTCAAACATAGGAACATCTTACAGTTTGATACCAAAATTTATTGGTTAAGTCTTATGTTGCTTACAATTGAACTGATAGAATATGGAAATATCAAGGATTGATAAAATAAAGCTAGAAGTTTGCATGTAGATTGCAATGTTTAAAAATTTTTATGTAAAGGTATCCCATTTATGTAAAGGTGTCCCAATTTACCTGAATGTTTTATGAGAATAGGTATTATATCTCACTGGGTAACACTTATGCTTACATTTTCCCCCAACCAAAACTTGTTGATGAAGTTCTAATGGAGACTGTAGTTGGGAATGTAAAAATCAATGTACTTCATGTGAATATTTGGATAAAAATTGATGTCTGAACATGTTTTATGTGAAGTAGCAGTTTTACCTCTTTTACCTGAATTAATATGGCAATTGATATTGTGCCTCACTAGGGAACAATTCCCCTGTTTTAGTAGTATAAAACTTGAGGGTATACAAATCCTATTCAAGCTGTTTTAATTGGATGTGTTAAATGGGAATGATTAAGATTATTCAAGCCCAAATGCTCTTATAGACATTTTTGTGTGAAATAGCCTTATGTGGAATCTAAACTGGAACTTATGATAAGAACTTATGAAACTTGGAACTACAGAATTAAGAGCATTGGCT
The DNA here is from genome assembly GCA_020662805.1 of Glaucomys volans. NCBI lineage: Eukaryota > Metazoa > Chordata > Mammalia > Rodentia > Sciuridae > Glaucomys > Glaucomys volans. Next base: position 164,446 of record JAJEJO010004084.1, on the reverse strand, counting down.
AGCTTACTGTTAATATTAATTGAAACTTCCCCTATGATCAAAGACATAAGTAACCTTGAAACCTGAAATGCAGATATATTGGGTAACGTTAAATGAATGCTCTAATGGAGAAGGCAGTGCTGAGAATTTCCACAATGAAATTGAACTTATTTGTAGAGGGATAGGCTACTGGAAGAATGAAGAGAGCTACTTGTTATATGGAGCAAGTGGACTCTTACTGTGGAACCAATTTTGGAACACCATCAGTATCTACTGAAGACTACTTACTACCTGGAAAAAGACCCTAAAACAACACTCAATAACTAATAAGGTCTGCTTGTTTTACAGACATCAGTTCCAAGATGAATGGACAACATCCTGTCTGGCAGGCCACCATTCTGATAAAAGGAGATAAAACAAATCAGATAGTGAATTTCAAGGTGCATACCACAAATTTTCAGGCTTTTTACTAACTCATATGCAATTGGCAATGGCCTGACAGAAGGGCAATGAAAAATGGCACATCAAAAGTATGCCTTTATGAGGCACAGCCCTAGGGAAATCATGAGAAATAGAAAGGTGTGTTAAAGTAGGACATGTTGATACCCAATCAGAACAATTTCTTTCTGGGTTTGGAAATTGACTGAAATTGACAAGTAGCTATCCTGTGGTAACTGTATCATGTGGACACTTGGATCCATGAAATGAGTAGATGTAGGTATAGAGCTACTGCAGTGGTACAGAGATAGGCTAAATATAGACATATCCATCTCAAAGTCTTTGAGGCACAAAATACCAATCAATAAGGACAGTTTTGTCTGCCAATAAGAGAAACAGAAACTGCAGATTCCCAGGGGCAGAGTCTATGAACATAGCTGTCAAGTCACAGTGCTGCCTGTAGTCCCAGGAGGGTACAAATGCATACTGACAGGATTAGACACTAATTTTTGCTAGGGCTTTTCATACCCAGTGGCAGATTCATATACTTTGAGGGCTATAAATGAAGCAAAACAAAAGACATCACAACAATTTGGGCCACTGCATCACATTTCTTCAGAGCAAAGGGAAAATTTTATAGACCATAATGTTCAACAATGGGGAAAAATATATTCTCCCCAGAGTAAAATTTTGGTAGATGGAACTGTCAATTGAAGCATTGTTTGTCTAAAACAGGTAAGTATAGGGACAGAGGGCTAGCTTATATGTCTTGACAAGGGCATGCTCCCAGTCAACATGAGTTGGGGTCTAAGGTAGTTTTCCATTTGTTATATTCCTATGTTTTTTGGTTTAACTTGAGAGCAGAATGCTCTATGAGAAGATGCACATAAAAACTATACAATGTTTTCCAAGAGGTGAGAATTTTGGTATGATGACTATACATTTTTCCTCCTTTACCACATCTATCACTTGAATTTTTTTCCTAACTGATATAATAGTCACAAGATCACAAATCAAACTGCAAGTGCCTGCAGCAGGGATGGTTCATAAGCAAGAAACTGTAGCTATATCTTTTATTGTTTTGTGTCATAATTCCTAATTGCCTGATGGGGCAGGTTATGCCTGCACCTCATATGGCAAAATTGGGTTTTGCAGTAAATGCACCTATATGCTTAGGAGTAAAAATAACCCACTAATTCTATACCAGTGTAAACCTAAATTATCTGAATGGAAGTGGATTGATGGGAAGGTATGTACTTGCCTGTAATCCAGGACAACACAATGACTTGACCTAATGTCTCATCCAGAGGTACATATTTGGGATCATTCTCTAGTTTGGATATGTCCCTAAAAAGTTCATGTGCTAGAATTTTGGTCCCCAGTATGGCAATAATGAGAGGTGGTAGAAATTTTAAGGGTTAGGCTTGGTGGGAGGTGGTTGGGTTATTTTAGGGCTCTACCCTTAGAAGGGATTAATGCCTGTTTTGTAGGAGTGAGTTAGGGACAGTGAGACTAGATTTGTTATCATGTTATGAAGCAAATTTGACTTTCTTGACTTATTCATTCTCCTGCTTTCTCTTTCATAATCTCATTTTGTGAACTTCCTCTTCTACACATGCTAACTCACCACTGTCATACATGTTTCTACTTTGTTATACTCTCCAGAATGTTGTCACACAGCTAGGGGGCCCTCACCTGTGCCATGCTGTTTGGACTTTCTAATCACCAGAATCATAAACCTAATAGATTAATTTATTTTCTTTATGCATTCCCCAATCTCATGGATTTTGTTATAGCAGCACAAAACAGACTAAAGCAGATATAAATGGAGAGGAAGAAGAATAATAGCTGAGGGTGAAGAATGAATTCACATGATGAGAAAAATCGAATATTATATTATCACTTTGAAGGAGGCACAGAGCAAAAGGTGATATTATCTCTTAACTCAATTATACCAAAGGGTCAAAAAGTAAAGACCTGTATTACTGAGGCTACTTCTCCTTTTGGAACCTTACAACATCAAATGGAAGCCTGCAAAAATAATTTCCCTGCTCTGGGGGAGACATTTTTATAAAATATGATGATGGACTGGTCTAATTATTAATGACTGAATAGGCACTAATAATGTGCCAGTAACTTTTTACTTTTATGAACTTATTGTCATAAAAGATTTATTATTAGAAATTAGAAAGTTGCTGGTAACATGCTAAAAATATTCTATCTTTGTCACTGGTTCCTGACACAGAGCTCTTTAAGCAGATGGAATCTCTTGAATGATAGGATTGTCTTTTGTTATTTATGATAGGATCCTTTCTACTATATATGAGTTGATATTAAGAAGGTGATTGTTGGTGGCCCCTGGTTGGTTTCTGAGGAACTAGGTTGCCGGAGGAACTAAGTACTTGATTAGAGAGCTGTAATTTTCAGCCTCATTCTACCCCTTAACTTCAGGGAGGGGAAGAGGATGGAGATTGATTTCAACCACCAATGAAAAATGATTTAATCTATCTTTCTTCTATAGTGAAATTTCATTAAATACTCAACAGTAAAACTCAAGAAACTTCTGGTCTTTGGATGTTCTGGAAGGATGGTAGAACTGTAAAGGACATGGAAGCTTCAGCATCCTGTCATCTCAAACCTTGTGTAGTTTGCCTTATGTTTCCTTTTCATTTGGCTGTTCAAATTCTATTCTTTATAATAAAATTATAATCATAACACTGAGTTATGTGAGACTTTTTGCAAACTATCAAAATGGAAATTTTGTTGTATGGATCCCTGAATTTATAGCTGATTAATCAGAAGTACAAGTGACTCCAAAGGTTTATGCATGACATCTAATTAAGGACAGTCTTGAGGGACTGAGCAGTTAAATTATGGAATATCTTATTGCTGCACATTTAATGTAAGAATTGAAAGAATTTGTCCTTAGATTATGGGGTCTGAACTAAATTTGGGTACTTAGTATCAGAATTCAATTGCATTTTGGAATATCCAGTTGCTGTTGGAGATTTGAGAATTGTTGGAATGACAATGTTAATGGTGTCTGATATGGACTAGATGCTGTATCTCTCTAAAATACATAGGATGAATGATTGCTTCCATTAGCTTTCAAAAATTTTCTCAGCTTCCCTTCTCCACCAATTGGCGGGGTTGTCTGAAGTTTGATGTTAGCTTCAGTCCAGTGTGTGCCAGACCAGTTGGGTGGGTGAGCCAATAGCAAGATGCCCTCATACCCTCTTCCAGTCTTCCCACCCATTGTAGCTTACCCCTTCTGTCCCTGCACACTTCAGGACCCACTGAGCTAAAGAGAGCCTGGTTTTCTCTAGTTTCTTCAACCTGTGCTCCACTCATGGAACTGCCCCTAGTGTCCAGCTTTCCATAGGCTTGTCAGACCCAGACTGGCCCACACAAACCCAGCTGCAATCTGATGGACCTGGGCTTGATCTTCCCCATGCCCTGTCTTATTGCAGTCCCAAGATCTCAATGCCCTTTCAACTTGCAGAGAGACCACCAGGGATGAAGGCACACTCATACATTGTTGGTGGGAATGCAAATTGGTGCAAACACAGTGGAAAGCAGCATGGAGATTCCTTACAAAACTTGGAATGGAACCACCAATTAACCCAGCTATCCCACTCCTCAGTTTATACCCAAAGGACTTAAATGAGCATCCTACATCAATGTAGCCACATCAATGTTTATATCAGCTTGATTCACAATAACTAAGCTACAGAACCAACCTAGGTACCCTTCAACAGATGAATGGATAAAGAAAATGTGGTACATATATACAATGGAATATTACTCAGCCGTAAAGAAAAATGAAATTATGGCATTTGCAGGTAAATGTATGGAACTGGAGAATATCATGATAAGTGAAATAAGCCAATCCCCAAAAACCAAAGGTGGAATGCTTTTTCTGATAGGGGTTGCTGATCCATAGTAGGGGGTGAGTAGGGAAGAATGAAGGAACTTTGGAATGTTCAGAGGGGAGTGAGGGGAGGGGTGGGGCAGTGGAGATGGGAAGGATGACAGAATGAGACAGACATTATTACCCTGTATATATGTATGAAAAAAATATGCATCACTGTCAAAAAAGGTAATGAAAAAAATTTTCAATACCACTTATTACTTTACTAAGATTACTCTGAAATGTTCGCAGTTTTCCTGTTCCCAAATGAAATTGATATATATTAACTAAGAATAAAAAAATTTTTAAACATTTAAAAAATGTATAGGGTAAGGCCCTAATACCTAATATGATGATATTTGGATGTGGAGCTTTGAGAGGTAGTTAGGGTTAGATTAGGTCATGAAGGAAGAAGTCCCATGATGGAATTAATGCCTTTATAAAGAAATTATAAGAATTATGTCATCTGTTGATAACAATAGAAGGAAGCATGCTATGAACTAAGATCAGAGTCCTCATCAAAAAATGACCATGCTGGCACCATGATCATAGACATTTAGCTTTCAGGATTGTGAGAAAAAAAAATATTTGTCGTTTAAGTCATCCAATTTTTGGTATTCTGTTATATCAGTGTAAATTGTTCAAGTCAGTGTCAGAAGCCACAAAAAATAAATAAATAAATAAATAAACAAGAGAACTTTATGAAGCACTATGCACTCAGTTAAAAAAAAAAAAAGACCTGGGTAGGAACTAAGGGATAGTAGCAGGGGAGGCCCAATTACCATCATTCCCAGTGACCCACAAGGAGACTTTATCCTTTATGTCCCTGCACCTTTGAAGTTTGCTGAGAGGTGAAAGCCCCAACAGGGATGAACCTTTGATGTGTGCCAATACTTTTTAATCCACAGCTACCACAAGGACACGATGGACTCCTTGAGTTCAGATAACATAAGGCCCTAAGATGAGCTAAGATTTTTGTCAGGGTAGTTAACCCTGATAACAGGAGGAAGGAAATAAGGCTACTGTTACATAGTAGAGACAGGGAGAATTATACATAGAATCTAGATCATACAATTGGGTTCTTCTTGGTATTCTTTTTCCCAATTAGAGCAGAATGGACATAAGCAGCAGCTCTTACCTGAGTAGTAATGGCTTAACTTTTTCAGTTAGTGGAGGCTTGGAATTTTCATAAATTTGATTCGCATCACTAATAAAGGTCTCCAAACCTGTTGAGAGCTAAGGATAATGGCAATTTAAAATCAATGGCAGAGGAGAGAGAAGAAAAGAACCAGTTGCTACCCTGAGGCTAACTACAATAATGAGTTTAAGTTTGTCCCATTTGCCTCCTTCTTCTCAGTGTCTAATCAGGAAGAAAGGTTCAAGAGAACTGTGGAGAAGTAGCTGCTCAAAATTTTATGGAGAAGTATATCTTTGCAATACAAAAGTAGACTGTGGCCTCTAGGCCACTCTAGATGAGTTCTTCAGATTCTCCCTCCAATAGAACCTGCAGAAGAGAACAGAATTTTCTAAGGGCTTCTACTGTCATACCTTCATATCTGTTTGCAAAGGATTCACTCCAGAGAACAGAGTGGAGATACTAGAGTCAGGTCATTTCTCCTTGAATCAGGATGCCTCTAACTGCTAACTGGTTATTGCTCAGGCACTCCCATCACACATGACAATTTTTTCTCAGAATTCTTTCATCTTAGTCTTCCTCATTGCCTCTCATCTTTCAAAAGTTGTAAGTCTTTCATTGCAGCCTGAAGGCTATTCCTACATACATCCTCTCCCTCTTCTTTTTAAAAATATTTTCAGTTATAAATGGGTCCAACACCTATATTTTATTTATTTATTTTGTGTGGTGCTGAGGTATTATTTACAGACATTTCCCAGAATTAATCTTTTGTAAGGCCAATCATATTTTATCAGGTTTTCAGGAAACAAAAACTGAAACAACATGTAATGCAGCTGACTGAAGCCACCCCTTTGAAACATATATATGTATATATGCACACACCCATTTTCATGGCACTCTGCCTTAGTTGTCCCCTTGTATACATGCCCTACCTTTTTTCTCTGCCTGATAATGTATTAACATCAAAAATATCACTAGGGATTATTTGAAAGCAGATCTAGGAGAATCATTTAGGAATAAGCCAGACTGCAGTATTTTGAGGTAGAATAAGTGATTGGAAGATGAAAGTATGAAAAGAGTTGGTGTACTAAACACTGCCCACATGACTGGATTTAAAGGAAAGATAAGAAAAGTAACTAAGGCAAATGTCAGGTTATTAAATTGAACATGAGGGGAAAATATGGGATAGTTTATGGAGCAAATTTAATTAGAATGTAGGAAAAGAAGGGCTTTGGATCTAAGATAGAGCTAGTGACTTTAGTTAGGCATAATAAGGCGATTTTTTTCAGGTTATATAAGGTAAGAAAGAAACAATGCACATGTATACAGATAAATTTGTAGAAAAGAAAAAATTGGAGGAATTTCAATCTGTTAGTTTCTATGTTCCTGATACATTCTTGGCTTCATAGATCATAGAGATGCAACCAATTCTGTAGCATAAGTTCCTGTGCTCAGAACAGGACAGTGTGATTGGACTTGCTATCTTGAAATTGTTAGTAATTTTTGTTTTTCAGTTTTTGCTATAGTTTTTTTTTGCTTGACATCCCAGTTCATGTATGGCCCTGCATTTACCATCTTCCCATCTTCCAGGATGGATTCTAAGTGGGTGCTATTTCTTCAGGCCCATCCTGGCCCCCTCCTTCCTGATGATACCTTGAGACAACTGTCATTCTTTTCTTTAAATAGTGATTGGGTTTCATTTATTTTTGACCCCTGGTAGGGGACTGAACATGATCATAATGACAGTTATTGCAGATTGCAAGTTCAAAGAGCATTTTAGATCAGGGCAAGGTAATGGATATGACTTTCTTGATCTGGCAGCTCTACAACACAAACAACAGCTGGTGGGATTCTTGCCCGTCACCAATTCATATACCAAATATGTCCTGGAAGATTGTCTAATTCCTTGGGGGTTGACTATTCACCTTGTGTTGTGGCTTCAGATTATGGGATGAAGAGATTGTTTACCACACTCCTGTCAAGGCCTTGAATTTTTGTTTTTCACTGAGTCCCACAAAATATTTAGCCAGCTCTGAAGTGATAAAATAAGAAGTGATATTATTTTCTGAGAGGGAGGGATAATGGGTAGAATAGGGATCCTAGAGAAAGTGTTCATAGTATAAAGCGGCACTTGAGAGGAAAGAAAAGAGAAAAGAGAGGGTCAACTGATGCTGCCTTAAGGGAACTCTGTACCCAGAGTAGTATTATTTCTAGAATACAAGAGAAAGGAAGATGAGAGAAGAGTTTCAAAGGGAGTTATACTCGTGTTAAATTATTTTCAACAACACAACTCATTAACAAAAATGGCCCAGGAAATTACCTTAAATATGACCAAACACAGTAGCAATATTTCCCCTAAGGAGGTTGTATAAGAGAGACTAATAAATGATGAATGGATTTTAAGTCAATTTCCACCAACCCTAGAGGCCTAAAGTGAAGGACATTATAGCTACATTAAGGAAGCTAAAAGTTTGCAGAACTCTTCTGTGAGGCAAGTTTTGATTAAAGATCAAGACTGAATTCTGTCTGAGAATTTTCAAGGGTGTTCATTAGTATGAATAGAGAAATAATAAAGATAGACAGTGGTATTCATCCATAATTGTATTTTTGCCAGGAAATTGTAATGGAAATAGGGGGGTTGGAAGTATAAAAGTTCTGGCAAGGATGTGGTTGCAGTTAGGCTTCAAGTAGTCTACACTGGAGAGGTAAGAAGTGAAGAAAGGAGGGCAATGATACATAAGATATAATGACCCAGTGATCAAGAAGAGGTTTCAGAGCCAAGTTCTTTTCTACAATCATGGTATTCACAAGTCAAGGTCGCTGAAGTCCAAGAGATCCAAGACATAGATTATGATATGTTAAGACAAACATCCACTTGAATGATGAAATCTCCATTAATGTTGCCTGGACAGGAATTTAATTAGCTACCAAACTCTACAGTAATGGAAGAGGAAAGGTCAAATTGATGCTAAATATGAATAATAAGGCAAAATGAAGTATGCCTTACTAAATAGTAGAAATTAAAAGAAGAGAGGGTTATTTAAACAAGTGAAAGGAGTTCAATTAAAAAATACTGAGAAAAAAGTTGACCTTAAACACAATATGATCATAGTGTTAGTGGAATTAGAGAGGATAAGAAGCTACCACTGGGAAGAGCTTCTAAAATAACTGAACCCTCAAGAGACAGCCAGGATTTATTTAAAGAAATATGAATATTGTATTCAGTACTAATTTTAATGATTGTTTGGATTTTTTAAATGAAATGTCATAGTGCACCATGAAGACTTTTGGAATGAAGGGAATAAGCAACCATTTGGTGAGGTGAGGGAACACAGAAGTGTAGTTTTCAAAGTAAAATATTGATGACTAAAGGGGCTTACATTTTGGTGATAGACAAAGATGTCAAGGAATGAAAACATGCCTGTTTTGATTGAGTTATATTTCCAAAAAATATAGTCACATTTCACCTCGTGAGTACAGATTGTGGTCCTTAATCCATTCCACAAATTCAAAATAGCATGATTATTTAGGTGTCTTTTTTTCTGATCCATAGAGCTAATCACAAGGTAGGTTAGAAGAAAGAAGATAAATATTTGTTTAATCAATGAATGAAAAGATTGCATTGCTCCATAGAAACTGTCATCCATTTTATACAGATAATTGTACCTGTGCTGTTTTAAACTTACCTCAACACACAGCCTGACCCAAATTAACCCATTTTTCCTGACCCAAGTTAATACTCTCATTATATGGACAATACTGAAATTAGTAATGGCACTATCTCCTGCAATAAGGCAGAGTTTTAGAATTCTATCTCAGTGACCTTTGCTTTACATTTTGATTTTTAAAAATGACCTCTTTATTTTTCATTATCACATATTATGAATACCTTCTGAAAGTAAAATCATATTTTCAGTGGATATTATAAAACTTAGCAAGATTTCCTTGAACGCATGCATAAGTTTTTGCCTATTAAAATATGAATGCCCATATGTTTCTACTTAAAGATTTCTAAAATTCAACAGATCATAAGTAGAATCTCTCATGTAATTTCCCCAAATCTCACAGGTTTTCATCTTTTCTATTTGAATAGCTTGAATTTTCCATTTGTTGACCATAACAGCATTTATATGCTAATTAGTACATGATGATAATGCAGAGGGAGAAGATGTTGAATAAGCAAGTAGTGTTTTCTATGGTATCATTTTCCCCTAAATTTTGAACTTATTACTAATTACTAGTGTTGGCTTATCTATAACTTAAATAGCTAAGATTATTTTGTTTTGCTTGCTACAGTGACCTTGAAGATTTTTGTTAATCAAGAGTGATAAAACAAAAAAAAATGATAGAATTTATGTCAGCAAAATGGTAGAGTAAATGATTCCAATAGTTCCTCACACACAAAAAAGAAAAAAACTGGCAACAATAGAAAGACTAAAACTTTTCTGAAACTCTGTAAACCAAACAAAAGTTTTCAACAAATAAAGTAGTTACTAAAGAAAACCTGGCTGGCTATCTGTAAGAACATTGAGCTTTATGATCTTATTTATTCTACACCCATTCCTCAGTAACTAGCTTGGTGATGGTATTGACAATAACAGCAACCATTCCTGGTTCAGGCATCTGTATTAAAGGAGCAGAAAGTACCTCATTTACAAGCAAATGTGATCTTTTTGTATTTTCTTTTTATCTTTCTGGAGGCTATTTGGAGGATCTGTCAAAGGAACTTGCCTTTATCTAGTTTGAATCAGAATTTTTCCAGTGCTGAGATGGCCACCTGGATGAAGAGAAAGTGCACTGTAAAAAATTGTAATAAAATGTTTCACTTAGTGTTATCTTGGCCAATAGTTAATTGCTGGAATAAATGATAAGCTAACAAAAACAGGTTGGGAGGAAAGTCTTGGAATTAGGTGCTTTGCAGAATAGGGTTTTAATAAACTAAAACATGTTCCAGGGTATTTAGGAAATCACGATCATGTCAAAGGAATTATACTTGCTCAGAAAATATTTAAGATGACCTTAAATGCTCACCTTCATCACACCCTCAGTGTCAAATAGGAATTAATGATAAGGTGGAGATGTATACTGCCTGAATGGAATGGCATGCACCTGCACATTGCAAAGGCTAGGATTTATTTTCATTTCAATTGTTTAAGTATATGTTTGATTACTAAGCTAATGAAATAGAGATTTTAGTGACCACAATATAAGCACAATGGAATATTATTTCAGCTTAACAAATCTGTATCCTTTTTTTTTTTTTTGGTACCAGGGATGGAGCCGAGGGGCACTCCACCACTAAGCCACATCCCCAGCTCTATTTTGTATTTTATTTAGAGACAGGGTCTCACTGAGTTGCTTAGGGCCTTGCTAAGTTGCTGAGGCTGGCTTTGAACTCGCGATCCTCCTGCCTCAGCCTCCCAAGTGCTGGGATTACAGGCGTGCACCACCTCACCCGGCCACAAATCTGTATCTTAAATAATATAAATGATATTTGAAGAATCAAAGCACTCTACAAGAGAAAATTATGTAATCACAAAGGAGAACTGTAAAACAAAGGGATGTAAGAAACTATATTAAAAATGAAAATGAAGTAAACCAATGACAGCAAGAAAACCTAACATCAATAATTATTTTAAGTATAAATGGATTAATTCTCCTGTTAAAAGACATGGTGAATGAATGGATAAAATTACAAAACTCAAGTATAAGCTCTTACACAAAACTCATTTCACCTCCAAGGATGCATACAGACTAAACATGAAGGAATAGAATGAGTTATCCCAAGCAAGTCGAATCCAAAATTAAAGAGTAGCTTTTATTCTTATAACAGATAAAGTAGTTTTTCAATCATAAGTCATAAAAATCAACAAGGAAAGTCATTATATAATGATAAAGGGTTCGATTCAGCAAGAGTAAATAACAATTTTACGTATATAGGAACACAATATTGGAACACGCAAATATGTTTTAAAAAATCATTAACAGTCCTGAAAGGAGAGTTAGATTCCAGTATAATAATAGCAGGGGACTTTAAAACTCCACTTTCAACAGCAGACAAATCATCCCAGTTGAGAAAATCAACATAATTGAATTGTACCCTACACCAGATGGACCTAACAGACATCTACAGAACATTCCATTCAATGGCTATATAATATAATGTTTTCTTAGCAGCAAATGGAACATTCTCCATGATAGGTCAGATGGTAAGCCATAAACCAAGTAAAACAATTTTTTAAAAAATTAAAATCATGTAGAGTATCTTTACCAACCATAATGTAGTAAAAACAGAAATCAACAAGGAAAACCTTCCAAATTATGCAAATACATAAAAATAAAAAATTTATCCCTAAACAACCAATGGGTCAATAAAGAAACCAAGAAGAAAATTTAAAAATTTCTTGAGATAAATTGAAATAGAAGTACAATATACAAAAATAAAAAACCTTTGGGATAAAGTAAAGACAATGATGAGAGAGAAACTTATAGCAATCAATGCCTACATAAAGGAAGAAGAAAGATCTCAAACAACCACCTATTTCTCTATCATCAGCAAGTAGAAAAATACAATGAACCTCACCTCAAATTAGTGGCTAGAACCAAATAATAAAGAATATAGAATAAATAAGTGATATAGAGACTAAAAAATGCAAAGGATCATTTAAACAAAGAACTAGTTATTTGAAAAGATAAAGAAAATTGACACAGACTAAGAAAAAAGATGCAAATTTTAAAAATGAAAGATGAAGGAGGAGACATTACATTTAAAACTACATAAATACAAAGTATCAATAGACATTACTATGAATAACTATATGCTAACAAATTCAGTAACCTAGTAGAAATTGACAAATTCTTCAACAAATACACCTCTTCAAAACTGAATTATGAAGAGATAAAAAACCTGAACAGAACACAAATGAGTAAGGAGATTGAATTAGTAATAAAAAAATTTTCCATCAAAGAAAAGCCCAGAACCAGATTGCTTTACTGATGAATGTTCCAAATAATTAACGGATAATGAATACCAATTCTTAATTCTGAAAACTGAAAGAGGAGGAAGTTCTTTTAAACCCATGTATGAAGGCAATATTACCCTGATCCCCAAACCAGATTAAGTCACACACACACACACACACACACACACACACACATATTTAAAGATATATGTATTTGAATATTTGTATTCCACCAAAATTCTTTTAGAACTAAAAAATCAATTCAGAACAATTACAGGATATAAAACCAATATAAAAAGTCAATAATATTGCTATACATCAATAGCAAATTATCTGGAAAAGAAATCAATGAAACAATCCCATTTATAATACCTACACAAGTAATTACTTAGATTAAATTTAACCAGTGGTGAGAGATTCCTACAATAAAAAGTGTACAACATTGATTACAGAAATTGTTGAAGACACAAAAATGGAAAGAAATTCCATATTCACAGATCAGAAAAATGAAAGTGTTAAAATGTCCATACTACACAAAGCAATCTATAGATCTACACAATCCATTTTAAAATATTTTTTTTTCTTCAGAGAACCAGAAAATAATCCTAAATATGTATGGAACCACAAAAAGTCCTGAACAGACAGTACTTTCTTGAACAAAACCACAAAGCAGGAAGCATTACCCCCTGTGATTTCAAAAGACACTACAAAGCTGTAGCAGTAAAAGCAGCATATATTGGTATAAAATAGACACATAGACAAATGGAATAAAATAGCCTAGAAATAAACCCACCCATCTATATCCAGCTGATCTTTGACAGAGATGGTAAGAACATGCATTAAGAAAAAGAATGTATTTTCTGTAAAAGGTGCTGGGAAAATTGAATATCTATGATGCAGAAGAATTAAACTAGAAGTCTACATCTCTCACCATGTACAAAAATCAACTAAAAATAGATTATAACCCTAAATGTAAAACTGGAAAAATACAAAAATATAGAGCTAAAATATAAGCATATTATAAGTAGATTGTTTTGAAATCATATTCATCTTAGAAAACAATAAATGTCTGTATAGATATTTATTTGGTTCATTAACAACTCTTAACTTCAGGGTATAATTATTTTAGTAAGTGGCCCCGCATAGCACTATGATATAGGTGATTATTTGTGTCACTGAAAGGGATTGATCTGAATATACACACATTACTGCTAACTTTGTTTTTATTTCTTGTTTTCTGATAATGGTAAGAAACAAAGTTCTCAAGAAAATACAAAATGTATTAGACGCATTAAGTCTTAACGGAACTTTTATCATTTTACAAATAAGCAGATTGTAGAATCGAGTAGGAATGAGATTCACCTTTGGCAATGTTAATCATACTTGTTTTATATCATCTTAAAGCAGTATCTGTAAAATTACAATTCTATTTTGGAAAATATAGCTTACATATCCTTGAATTATAAAAAGTATTATTTTCATGTAAGATGAACGATAGCATAATGATCTATCACAAAATAGTATCAAAATATCATTTCATTGTCACAGTGCCTTTATTATTTTAGCTCAAGTCATAAAAGACTAGATTTTGTTTTCTCCACATAGAGAATAGGGAGAGCATTATCTTAGACTAAAATTTCAATATATTTTCTTACAATTAATTTTCAAGTACATTGTCCAAGCATATTGAATTAATTGATGTTGCTTTTTCAGCAAAGATAACACAAGCACTGCATTAACATCTAGTGGCTCTTCAGTTCATGTAGTTCCATAAAAATGTATGCAAAAATAAATTTCCCATTATTGTAATTCTATATTATTGAATATATTAACTGTTTCTAACAGGGAAACTTTTCATTCCTGTATCCTGTATTTCATTCCTGTATTTAATCCTAAATATTTATGGAACCACAAAAAGTCCTGAATAGACAATGCAATGCATTCTTGGACAAAACCACAAAACAGGAAGCATTTCTTAAAAATCCGTATGCCAAAGTATTGAACAAGTGTTTATGCCCATAGAAACAGTTGTGATTTGAAAAGGTAATATGAATTTCAAGAGGCAGAGTTATTCTTAAAATATGCAGTGAATCAAGACTTCAGTCTTATTTCTACAATTAACTTTTTGGATGATTTTGGAATGGACACTTAATCATCTGGACATTTGTCTTCTCTTTAGAAAAAAAGGATTTATTTTTCAGCTTTATTCTATCTTACATCATATATTAACAGATGAATAAGTTATAATTCTGACCCAACACACCCTCATTTCTCACTGGATACAATAGTAATCTTCTAACTGCTCTCTGCTTCCTATGATGGTCCTCTCCATTCTTTTTTTTTCTCTTATACTTCAATTGAATGATGTTTCAAATAAAAACCTGTCACTTCACTACTTTCCATTGCATGTATAATGGAGTCTTAATTATTTATCATAGCCCATAAAGTCTTATTGGAACTGTCCCCTAGATTTCAACTTGTATGTCTCTCACTATATCCAGACCCTTATACTATGTTACCACATATATGTCAGTTCATCAAACATAATAAGCTGAATGCTTATGTTCTTAGCATATACTCTTTACTCAGTCTGAAACATTATCCTCATATATTTATATGATTGAAATTCTAGTTATTCAGGTCTCAGTTCAATATCACTAACCTGTCTTCTCTAGAAAATACCCCTTCTTGACCCTAAATACCTTTATCACAGAACCTTGTTCATATGCTTCTAAGCATATTACCATACTCTGTAATTAACATACTTGCATAAAAATTGTCTCTTCCAGTAAAATGTAAGTTTATAGAAAGCAAATCCATTTTATTTACCACAATATTATTAGTGCGTAGAAAGGTGCTTGGCACAGAGTAAAATGCTCAATAAATGTTTGATGAATTAGTCAATTTGAAAATTTTTTGCTATTTTTTGTGCAGACAAGAATATGTCAGTTTATTCCTAATAAAAATTGTTACACTTCTTATCACTAAAAAGTTAGCAGTTTGAAATTAATATTCATAGTTTTAGCATTCATTATTGATGTTTTGAGCAGCATGTTTCATCACTTGAATGTTGCTCTTTTCAAATTACCATACAGAGAATATGTACACTTTGCAATTTAAAGTAGTAGAGATTTAAAACATATACTAAAATGTTATAAACTTTAGTATAGCAGAAATCTGTGATTTATATATAGTAAGTCATTGATAATGTGATTTTTCCTAACTGTACTCATAATATATTGCTTTAAAAATATTTCCATTTAGCTAATCTCATAATAATATTTTTGCATAAGAAATAATATCATTGAAAGAGATTGCCTTCTCATATTAAATGTGCTCTGATAAATTTAACAAAATATTTTAAAACTACTCTCCTTTAAAAATAAATTCTAGATATATCTTAATTGATAAATACTTCTTTTCACTATATTATATACAACTTGTAATTATATATGTATAGCAAAACAGAGTTGTATTGTAATATACATATACAACTACAAATATATACAACAAACATATTATATGTAATTCTAAGGTGAGGCATTTTACTAAACAATCCAATATAATATTAAAGCAAGTAATTTAGTAGTTTGATGGAAATTTATTTTTATTGTGCTATCTTTTAATTATAAATTACTAATATGTTGATATGGGGTCAGAAAATGTGGTCTCTATAACATAAATTTTTAAAAATTTATTTTGAAATTCCATAAAGTGTATATATATATATACACATACACTTGAAATATATATATACATATACTTCAAATATATATATATATATATATACACACACACACACACACACACACCTATACATTATTTGAAAATAATGGTTATTCTGTGCTGGGATCCATAGTGTTCATTAGATGAAAATGATTAATCATATTCATTGTAGTTGAAAATTTATATCTTTACTGTTAATATTTGCTTGATCTTTTATCACGTTTATACTTCTGTTTATATTTTTAGACCAATTTTTTCTTAGACAAAGCATGTTAGTTGTTTACACTCTAAAATAGTAGTTCTCAAATGTTAGTGTGTCCCAGAACTGTCTAGAGCACGTGTAAACCACAAGTCAACACCCCTGATTCAGTTTTGATTGAGTAGTTCTGGGGTGAGACCCAAAAGTTTGCATTTCCAAGTTCCCAGGTGGTTGCTGATGCTACTGGACCATGAACCACACTTTGAGAAGCACTGCCTTCAAAGGGTACATTTTCATCCTGATTTCATTGCCTTTGGGTGATAAACCCAGAAGTGTGATAACCGAAGCATGGATCCATATAACCACCTGGGTGAAGTGAAATACTAAAACAACAACAACAAAAACAAACCACTGTTTGCAGTCTAAGTATTACCAGAAAATCTAAGGGAGGAACCCAGGATCCAGTAAGGTTTTTGATTATTTGTTTCCCAGGTCATTTCACCATTTAGCAAGAACTGAGAACCACTGATCTAAAACATGTATGAATCAATCTGACTTCACAATATGTAATTAACATTCATTATAGCTTCTCTTCACCAGATCACCACTAACTTAGCTAGAAATTACCTCTAAGTAGGACCCTCACATGCCTGCCTTCCAATTTCCATGTATTTTTCAGCTCCAAAGACTTAGTAAATGACCACAACATGTAAAACATTATACTCATTTGCTTTGTTTACATTTGTGTGTCCCTGTTACATACAATTCTTTCCCCATATTTCAATTACTTCACAATGATCTCAATAATGCAAATAATTACACAAATTACAATAATGGCAATATCAACAATATATTAGGTATTATTCCAAATTCTTTGTATGTATTAACACATTTACTCACTGTTGCAATTCTATAAGGTGGGACTACTATAAGGTCAACACACTAACTGCAGAAAGGTAGAATATAGATTTAAATAGATAATCTATTTTGAGCTACTAACCATCAGAAATTAAAGTGTCTGTAAATTAGAGTAAATGAAAAAAAGATTGTTTTTCCAAAAAATTGATTTATACCTTTGCTAAAATTTTTATCTTCTACTTATTGTTTTATTAGAAATGCTGAGTGGAATATTATTTCATTTTTATTTCAGGTTTCTTGTATTAAAAAGTGGAGCCCATTTTCAACTGTAGGTTACATAAATCATATGATTTGATTCTATATATTTAATATGATAATATATGATTTATTTATATTAAGCCATAGAAACCAATTTAGTCCTACCATATATTCTTGTATAGTAATTTATAAATTCTGTTGCATGACAAATAACTTCTACCCATAGAACACATGTTGAATATGAAACATTTTAACATCTTTTGTTTTTATAAACTGCCCAGAATATTACTAAACATTACCTGTATTACTCAGCCTGGGTTCCATAACACACACTTGGATGGTTTAAACTACAGATATTTATTTCCTCAAAGTACAGGAGTTTTTAAGCCCAAGATCAAGATGCAGAAAATTCAGTTTCTGGTGAAGGCTCTCTTACTGGCTTGCAGAAAGTTGTCTTTTAGCTACATGCTTACATGACCTTTACTGTGTGTGCTAAGAGAGGGGAACGCAGGGAGAGAGACTGATCTGGTGTTTCTTTTTCCAGTAATCTGGGGTTAGGACTACATACCTATGGTGTCATTTAACCTTAATATCCTCTCTAAGAATCCTGTCTCCAAATGTAGTCACATTGTGAGTTAAGGTTTCAAGCTATACATTTTGGGGAGGGAAAGAATTTAGTCCATAATAGTACCTAAAATATTTTGTTACAATAATGGTGTAAGTAAAATTGCCTGGATAGAAAATGTTCATTTTCAAAACTTCAGAACAAAGAGCAACAAATGATCCTTTTGAAATATTGAATGCTGTCCGATATGATTCATCTTATCTCCAACACAGCTTCTTTTCTTTTTTTTTTTAGTACCAGGGATTGAACTCAGGGTTATTTGACCACTGAGCCACATCCCCAGTCCTATTTGTAATTTTTTTTTATTTAGAGGTAGGGTCTCACTAAGTTGCTTAGGGCCTTGCAAAGTTGCTGAGGCTGGCTTTGAACTCGAGATCCTCCTGCCTCAGCCTCCCAAGCCGCTGGGATTACAGGCGTGAGTCACCGCGCCCCGCCTCCAGACACAGCTTCTAACTTCAAAAAATATGGCTTATGTTACAAACCTTAAGTGAGTTTATAATGACAGGTATAGAGTACAGGAAAAAATATCATAGTTTGCATTATTTTTAAGTTATATTATGTTGCTTTACCCCATTTTAGAAGATATTCATATAAAATATTTGGGAAGAGATTAAATGTAAATATAGATTAAAATTAATAAAGCAGAAATCTTCAGTACATAGTTTTTTGTCACATTATTTAATATGGTTTTAGTTCACTATTTCTTATTTTATTAATTTCATTGATATTGAATATATTGAAAGAACAAAGGATAGAATAAAGGTTAATCTTTAGAATAATATTGCTAGTTTTAGGTTTATAGGAAGACTGAACCACACATACGTTTACATGAACCTGAGGAGACACAAATGTTGAATTTAGAGATAGCTTTAAATCATTTCCTAATAAAAAAAATATATATATATACATATATATATATATATATATAAATAAAATATGCTATCATGGGCTGGTGATATAGCTCAGTTGGTAGAGTACTTGCCTTGCATGCACAAGGCCTGGGGTTCAATCCCCAGCACCGCAAAAAAAAAATGCTGTCATCATCAAGGAAGTGGTCTATTTTCATATCACTGGAAATAATAAGCTTAGGAGTTTCATGTATAAATTGACATGCAATCAATTAATTGGAATTATTCCCCAGCAATTTATTTAAAAAGGTACCTTTGTTAGGGCTGAAATTGGAAATGTAAAAATAGAGAATATGTACTAGTCATAACTGATTAGTGCTCTAAAACTCCAAACAAAAGCAACTAGTTCTGTTTAGAAATTTGAGCAGATACAATGTAATTATGACATTTGCTGGTGAATGGATGGAACTGGAGAGCATCATGATAAGTGTTTATTGATATAAGCCAGACCCAGAAAGTCAGTAGTCAAATTTTTTTCTCTCATATGCAGAAGGTGGACAAAAATAAGGAAAAAAAAAAGGAAATTTCATGAAAATAAAAGAGAGATCAGTGGATTAGAATAAAGGGATTGAGGGGGAAGAAGGAGGGACACAAAAAGGATGGTAGAATGAATCTGACCAAATTTACCTATGTACATATATGAATATACCACAGTGAATTTCACCTTCATGTAAATTTATAATGCACTATTTTTTCAAAAAAGCTATAAAAAGGAAAAATTAAGTTAGTTGTAGAGCAAATGTGTGGCCATGAATTATATAGGGACAAAGGTGGAATACTATATATTGAGTATATCTGTTCCTGCAAAATGCATGTGTTGAAACCTAATCTTCACCATAATGGTGTTTGAAGTTGAGGCCTTTGGGAAGTAATTAAGTGTTAAGCAGAAAGTCTTCACAAATGAGATTAATTCCCTAATAAAAGGGATACCCCAGATAATTTCCTTGCCCATTCCACTATGGAAGACATAGCAAAAATAAGGTTATCTTAGAACCAGGAAATGAGCCCTCACCAGGCACTGAATCAACTGAACAGTAATCTTGGACTTTCAAGTCTCTAGAACCCTGAGAAATAAATTTCTGTTGTTTTTAAGTCACCAATTTATGCTATTTTATTAATCTGAGAAGACTAATATCTGGACCAAGAGAGGCTAGTTGAGAGAAAGTCCAATAAAAATGTAGTTAACTCATTGTAAAAGGTAGGATTTCTTCTTCCCTACCCCTGTACCTGTGAAGTAATTGAAGGATACCTCTTAGCTCAAAGTCACTGGATTTAAAAGCAAATATGTGATGGCAGGCCAATCCTGATAATATCAGTACTTCTGGGAAAAATGTTAGGTACAAAGGCGATACAGAGAAGGATCCTATAATTCCATACTCGTGGTAAAAACTGTGCTAGGCAAAAGTGGGAGTACTGCAGTTGAATAAGATGTTTCTAATCTGGCTGACTTATTGTTTTCCTAAGATACTAAAAAAGATGGATACAAAGAGGTTAACTTCATTTTATTTCTTGTTGAATTTAAAAAAAATTAGATGTTATGAACCTTTATTTTATTTATTTATTTATATGTGGTGCTGATAATGAAACCCAGTGCTTCACACATGCCAAGCAAGTGCTCTACCACTGAGCTACAGCCCCAGCCCCCATTACTGATTTTTAAAAAATCTAATTCCCATAGAATTTGGGCCTCTATTCCTCTAATGAAAAAAATGTCTATATGGTTCTATTTTACATGAAAACAAAACAAAGTCAACTGGAGTATGTGTGTGTGTGTGTTTGTGTGTGTATATGTATGTGTGTGTTTGAGTTAGAGAGAGAGAGAGAGAGAGAGAGAGAGAGAGAGAGAGAGAGAGAGAGAGAAATCCCAAGTTAATTAAATGATTATGCCTAGATATTGGAGGTTGAAGGGCAAGGGGACTGGTAGGGGCTAGTGCGATATATTTTTTCTATTTCCTTTTTATGTTTTTATATTATACATTTAAAAATTTGCTTAAAATAAATGAAGAACAAAGGAAAAATAAAATTTGTGTGAAGGGTTATAGAAATTTGGAGTTGGAGTACAGACAATCTTTCTAAATACAACATTAAGTTCATGATAGCAATGATGAATGACACCTAGCATCTTAATAGTTTGACATAAAAAAATAAAAAAGAGAAAACATGAGGAAAGAATAATAAATATTTTTTAAAAGTTGAAAGAAGAGAAAATTTTTTCTTTGATGAAAAAGAGACACATTTCATAACATGTACCATGTTCTTTCAATTCAATAAATCACAAATAACTTAAACTTGACTAAATATTTGAGACCCAGATCTTCTGTTTAGTTACTACTCTATCTACAGCTCGTAGCACATGATGCATCATTAAAGAGTACTTTATATGAGTAAATGTGTCAATCAGATAAGATAAAATGAATTTATAAATATAAAAAAATTAACTTCAAGTATCAATTAAGTAAAACTTCAAAAAATGATCTTTCTCCCTAGATTATCCATTTAGGATAATCCTAGTCTCCCTGGGAAACTTCTGATGTTTGAAGTAGCATGTTATCTCAAAAATGTTTCTTATTTTCTCAACCACACTGTCTTCAGTGATGTCAACTCACCTAAGGCAACTTTCTGCTGTTATCACAAAATAACTGAGGAGAGCAAATTATTGGCAAAGATTTATTTTGGTGCATGGTTTCAAGGGTTTAAGTTAATGGTCACTTGGCCCCATCATTTTAGGCCTGTGGCAGTATTCCATGGTGAAAACGTGAGGAAAAAAAAATCTTCCTCACTTTACGGCATCCCAAAAGTTTAAGAGAGAGGAGATTGAGGTCCCAATAACAGCTACAAGGGCATGGCCGCAATGACTTAAGTTCATTTCATTAGGGTCCACCTCCTAAAGATTTCACCATCTCCCAGTAGGATCATAGATTGCCAATAATGAATTCAGCAAATGGGCCTTTAGCTCGTATTTCATATATGAACTGTAACATCACTTTATATAGTACCTTGTCACTGCACATATTTTCTTGTATCGTATTTTAAGGGTGTTAGTCAGCTTTGCACTTCTGCAAACCAAAATAACTGGCATGAAAAACTTAGAGGAGGAAAGGTTTATTTTGGACTCATGGTTTCAGGGGTCCCATTCAACAATCAGCTGCCTTCATTACTCTAGGCCTAAAATGAGGCAGAACATCATGGCAGAAGGGGATGGAGGATAAAATCTGTTCAGCTCATGGCAGCCAGGAAGTAGAGCACAAGAGAGAAAGAGGAGCCAGGGACAAGATATTGTCCAAGGACATGTCTCCAGTGACATTCAGCCATGCCCCACCAGCATAGAGTTATCGCTCAGTAGTCCATTATATTATTAATCAAGTTCATTAATCCACTGATGAGATTACAGACCCATTATCTAATCATTGCCTAAAAACCCCACCTCTGAACCATGCTTTTACCTGAGATTTTGAGGGAAACTTAATGGTCCAAACATAACAAATGGTATATTTGTCTCCATTGTTGGACTTAATTCTCAAAGACAAAAATTATTTCTTTTTCATAGAGGTGTTCACAACACTTAACAGTATCTAGGTTGTGGTAGATGCTCTTTATTTGCTCTATTGAACTAAATTGTTATTCAGAAATGAAAGGGAGAATTACACAAGCTTTTTACAGACAAAGATAGAATTCTATAAATTATGAATTAATTTGTTTATCATAGTACACTAGTTTGAATTAAAAGGTGTCATTTTTAATCTTATTAGTCTTTACTTGAAGTTGAGATTTCTAAATTTATTTTTATATTTAGTACTGAATTTTCCAACCTTGTTCAATAGTTTGTTAGATGAATTGGTGCTGAATCTTCTTTTTCCACTGTAATAAAAAGATATTGATCCTACTTCAGAATCTTCACTCTGATTTCACTAGGGAGTGAGTGTGGCAATGGTAGAGGAATTGGCAAGATTTATGTTTGTACTGATTTGCCATATATATCTGGGACTATTTGTCAAAATTAACATGAGGAAGTTTCCATTAATACCTTTTAAATTCTCAGGAAAGAATATCAATAGGTTTCTCCACCAATAAACAATAATCAATAATATTATGGGGAACAGATTTTTAAATATCACACACTGATAAGGAGTTCATGGTCCTAAGATGTTGACCCTTTTTTATGGCAGTTATTTTTTTTCCACAGTCTCAACATGTATTCCTAATCTCTGTCTTTTAATGCCTGCCATTTTTTTTCAGTATCATTCCCCCTTTGATGTGGGAAACAATGGAGGTACGTATACTTCCATTTGTTTTATCACTTTTTTCTGCAGAACAACAGAACACCTTTACCTTGAAATATACTTTATTTAATATTTTACATAATTTCAAGAAGGTAAAATACCTATTATAGTTGGTTATAGATTGTAAAAATAAATTAGCCTCAGATCTATGTGAAATTTCACCTTAATTATCAATTACCTTTAGGGTTTTTTATGATTAAGTAATAGTGGCTTTTCTTACACTTCTCATGTTAAAGGTAGATTTTATGTATCTGTAATTTTAGCATATTTTCAAATTTCTGATTTTTCTGCAATTTTTAAATATTTATCATCTTTCTAAAATGTCACTTGGTTTTTATCAGGTCCATTAGAAGACTTATCTAGATATTTTTAAGTCATTAATATAAGTAGTATGTTTTAGCCAATTTGAATGAGAAAGTTTCTGCCCACTGTCCACTTTACTGAATTATTATGATATGGAATTAACAATGAGGCAGAAATCACATTTAGTTATAATCATTTTTCATTTACACTCAACTTGTTAAGCCTTAGAAATGCAAATTATTCATATTTATTAAATACATAAATTGACAGACCAAGATAAGGAATGTAATGCTATGGTTTAGATATAAGGTATCCTCTCAAAAGCTCATGTGATGGATATTCAGAGGTTGAAATGATTAGGTTATGGGAATCGTAAACTAATTGGTGTATTAATCCATTTGATGGATTGATAATTTAAATGTTTTACTGAGTGGTGAATGTAGGCAGGTGAGACATGCCTAAAAAAGTAGTTCCTTGGGATGTGACCTTGTGACCTCTCTCCTTGTCTCCTTCTCTCCCCCGCTTCCTGGCTGGCATGAGCTAATCAACTTTCCTTTGCTATGCATTTTCACCATGATGTGCTGTCTCACTTTGGTCCCAGAGCAATGGAGTATGACCATGAACTGAGACCTCTGAAACAAGATAAACTTTTCCTCCTCTAACTTGTTCTTGTCAGGTATTTAAGTCACAGAGATGAAAAGCAGTCTAACACAGTATATATTTGTGTTACAGCAAATATTTCAACTAACATTTGGTTGAATTCATGGAAATTTATTCAAATCTAGAAGTCAGAATTTCCTTTAAATAAACATGCTTAATATTAATATTAAATGGAAATAACGTCTTGGTCAAATGTAAGAGAAATCTGCCCGAATGAGAATTCCTGATTACTACATAAGAAGAAGTCTTTGTTGATTGCTAAACATCCCTAATTTCTCAATCATCAAAGAAGAAAATTCAGTCATAATGTCATGCATTTACCTGTCTTTTCTTTTTTTAGAGGGTAGTTCAAATTAAAGTGCAACTAGAACAATTACCTTAGGAAATATTTCATTCTGTAGAATGAGACTGATGATCATTTCTGCCTGAGTCAATTAGTAGAACTGTGAAGTAAAAATGGCATGTATGAAAGCACTTTGAATATTGCTGCATCATCAAAAAGTAATAGGAATGGTGAATCAGCATTAATAAGATGAATTTTTCTCAAATTGAATGTTATATTTCTGACTAAAATAATATGAAATCATTGTTTTAAAAATTCATAATTAGAGGAAAAAGGTAAAACATAAAATATCACCCACAGATAAAAATGCTCTTACACACACACACACACACACACACACACACGCGGCATATATATAGGTATATATATCATATATATTATTTAATTATTTCCTAACTGATTGAAAATGCCAGTGAAAGCTAATTTATTCTATATATTTGAATTTGTTTCCAAAATTTCTTTTACATCCTGAGATTCTGCTCTGGCAATATTTACTGCTCTCATTATTTTATGGAGCTTCTTGAACCTTACCAGCCTCATCCATTTATTATAATACTTTCAAATGGCATTTTCATATTCCAAATTTTGCCATTTCTGCCAGATAGTGTTTTCCTAGAAAACTTCATCCAAATTTTAAAATTTATTTGCATCATTCTTAGTTTTTAAGTTCTTCAGTGTATGTAATTATATGTTAATTTTCTTCCTTTGGTTCACAGTCATTTGAATATGCATATTATTAGAAATATGACCTGGGTGTGATGAGGGGATAGATTTTTGATATGAACATTCTTGTTCATACAACATTCTTTCTTTCTAGCCTCCTTTTCTCCTTTTCTCCTTCCTTCTCACTGCTGTTTTAGGTGTTGCATGGAGAGACACCTTTTATTGTCCAATTGTCTCATCCATCTCATTTGTATTCCAGGTATACAATTTGGCTTTGGTTGACCATTTTTCATTTTTATCTGGTGAGCTGGTGGGGTATACTCCTGGCTCATTGTCTCATTGTGACAGCTGTCCTTGAGGGTTGAGGTTGCACCCCTAGTTTGTGGTAAATTGAAAGAGTTGGTTAAAAAGCAAATTTAACAATCTAAAGCACAACCAATAGGGTTTTTCATTTGCTGATGAAATTACCTATCTTGTGCTCAAACACCACCATCACTGTTTCATCTAAGAAGTTATTTTGATCAATCCCTGAGTGGTAATTGAAAGGCAGCTCCTATACCTTCATCTTTTCCAGACATCTCACTTCACTTGGAAAAATTTCAAATTAACATGATTCTATTTCTTAATATTTCCCAATGTTTTTATTTGTATTTGATGTTAATTTCTGGTCATTTCCTTCCCCTCTTTTTTTCCCTCTCATACACATCACTTTTCAGGCAGTCAAAGTGCAAACTCTGAATTCCAACACCTCTGTGACTTTAGAATTGTTTCATACTAATCTTTTGGTTTGAGACTGAACTCCTCCCTCTTAATTTCCTTTGCTTTTTCTGCTGCTAAAACTTTTTTTTTCATCATCTAAAAACCAACTCAAACACCACTATCTGATCAAAATGTGCTATTTTCCCAGATGCTCCCATAACTGCTTATTTCACATACTGAGGTTTTCCTCAGTGCATTCCTGTAGTTGCACTTGTTTCTGTCTCCTCAGTTACACAAACAGCTTAGACTAAGCACATGGTCGAGTTCTACTTGGAGTTGTACTCCTAGCTATTAGCATAGAATAGGTCCTTAAGATTTTCCAACTGATTTCTTCAAGGTAGGATAAATTTAGATTTCACTGGTAACATAAGCAGTGCTTAACATGTGCCGTGAAAACAATGATTCATCAATTTTGACTCATCAAAATAATTTGTGTTGAAATATATACTCAGAATTGTGTGGTTTAGCATATATACTTATGAGAAATGTGAAGGTAAGCAGAAAGAGCTGCATATTTTTCATGATACCACTTATGTTACAGCCAGCATTAGCCTTCTTGAAGGCATCCCAGGAATTGGCAAGAACACACCCAGTCCAGGCTCAAGCATATAGAAGTAAAAATGCCTTTGAGAAGAGATCAGTGGCACTGACAGAGTGGCCTAGGAAGTTTTTTAACAATGCTCAGCTGACCAGACACTCAGAGGCTGTTGCTGCAGTGGTCCCAGAATTTGTGACTACTGCTAAACTTGGTGGCAGACCTTGACATCAATCATGTGCTGGTTCCTGCAGTAATGCAAAATGCTGAAGTTAGTGGGTCATAAGGCTTCCACTGAAATTTCAAAGGAAAGCCTAAGAGGTCAGTCAAGGTGTAGTGTGGTCAGAGTCCCTGTGCGCAGTCCCCTAAGAGAATGATATATGAAGATGTGAGAAGGAAGTCAAAGCTACAGGGAGACCCCCAAGATTAAGAAATGCCAGTAATGTGGAATCTCTGCCAAGGAAAACTGCAGAAATCTAGGAGAAATGAGCCAAGATGCAGGCCATATGGGTTGCAACCAGTAAGGACACAGATGGATCTACACAAGCCCTTGGGACAGAACACCATGATGACAAAAACCCCAGAAATTTGTTGTACAACTACAGAATTTGTGTGCCCAGCTGAATTTGGGTCTTATTTTGGTTCCATCCCTTTTTTCTATGCCACCATTTTTCCCTTGTGGAGTGGAAATGTCTACTTTGTGTCTTGATATATTGGGTATATGTAACTTGCCTTTGATTTTTACACAGGAAAACATCTCAGAGTTAGCCTTGAGTCTCAGAGTAGACTTTGGACATGGATTTTTGGGTAATGTTAGAACTATTAAGACTGTGGAGATGCTGGAAAGTGGACTAAATATATTTTGAATTGTGATATGGGCATGAGCATTTGGGGGCCAGGGGGGAAATGTTATGGCTCAGATATGAGGTGTCCACCCAAAATTCATGTGTGAGACAATGCAGTAAAATTTAGAGGTGAAATGATTGGGTTACAAGAGCCTTAACCTAAGTGGTACATTAATCCTTTGATAGTGGTTAACTGGGCAGTATCCATAGGTTCTAGGTAGCATGTGGCTAGAGGAGGTAGGTAACTGGGAGCATGCCTTTGAGGTTTATATTTTGTCCCTGGTGAAGTTAGCTTTCTTTGCTTTCTGATGGTCATGTTATGAGCTGTTTTCCCTCTCCACACTCTTCTGCCATGATGTTCTGCCTCACTTTGCACCTAGAGCAATAGAGTTGGCCAGCTATGAACTGAGACCTCTGAACCCAGGAGCACCAAATAAATATTTTCTATTTTAAAATTGTTCTTGTCAGGTCTTTTGGTCACAGTAGACTAAAAGCTGACTGAAACATTAGGTTCACTTGTAGACCTTGTTTTTAAGTTTATGGATAAGTGCTATTAAAATCTTGTGTAAGATTAACCATGTAAAATTCAAATTGAAAACTTTTTTTAACTAATTAGATATCCATGTATTTAATGACAAATTTAAAGGGGATTGGACATGGATAAAGTTCACTATTTACTATTCCACCACTGGCATTGTATGTTCTTATGTTCATTCATTCATTTAATCACACCAGCAGAAAAATTATTTATTTTCTGGAACAGACATAAAAATAGATTCTGAGAATATTTTAATGCAAAAAGAGACAAGGTCTCTGCTTAGATACAAGTTAAAACTAAGTTAAAAGAAACACAATAAACAAGTTAAAAATGACAAAATTTTCCTTTTGTGATGAATGCAATAAGAAAGAAGAAAACAAGGTAACATGGTGTTAGTTATGGTTGGAGCAATGAGGCCAGTTACATGGGTCGAATGTTTAAGGACAGCCTTGAGGCCTTGAAATTTTATGTGAGACCTGAATAAAGATGAAAATTATCCATAAGAACATTTTGGGGCCAAGTGTTCCGCTGGAAGTTTCAAGTGCAAATATCCTGGGACAGACATTTATTATAGAATAATCCAAACAATGAAAAGAAACCAAGTGGCACTAGAACAGTCAAGTATGTGGAAAAAACAGGACCCTAGCACACTGTTGATGGGAATTTAATTAGTACATTCTAGTACATTCATTATAGAAAGCATTATGGAGATACCTCAAAAAACTAAAAGCCAAACTACCATATGATGTAGAAATTCCACTACTGGATGGATATATATATATATATATATATATATATATATATATCCCCAAAGAAAAGACATCAGCATGTCAGCAGGATTCCTATTACTTCTATGTTTATTATAGTGCTATTCACAACAGCTAAGTTTTTGGAATGCACTCCAATGGATGAATGGATGAAGTAAATTTGGTGCATATACACAGTGAAATGCTCTTCAGTAATAAAAGAAAAAGAATGAAACTCTGCAATTTGTGACAACATGGATGAAACTGGAGATCATTAAGTGAAACAAGTCAGCCACATAAAGACATGCACTGCATTATCACTCATTTGTAGAATATAAAAAACTTTATTTCATAGAAGTTATTTGTAGGATGGTGATTACCAGAGACTGGGAACAATATTGGAAACACAAGGTTGAGTAGAGTTTGACTAATGATTACTAAGTTACAGATAGGTGGAAGAAGTTCTGGTATGCTACTGCACATTAGGGAGACTATAAAAAACAGTAATATGTGGTACATTCCATAGAGTTAGAAGAACTCAACAGAAGGAGATGATAATTTTTTAAGGAGAATGATACCTTTAGCCTGTTTAAAACATTATACAGTATATGTATATATCAAAATACCATGGTATCTGATTAAAAAGTATAATTTTTTGTTTTAATGTTCCACTTAAAATACACTTAAAAAACACTAATTTTTAAAAAGAAATTGAGCCAGAATGGTAAAAGTGAATCAAATTATGCCTGCTTACTTTCGTATGCTGTAACAAGTATTTCAGTTGACCTTCTGAGAATATTAAGCTATATTATGTGATATATTTTCAGGACAAGAATTGTAGTTTCTTAAGATACATAGTATTACTAACTCCCCCCCCCACCAAATGCATTACGCTGTCATGAATAACTAAATGGAACAATGAAAATGTAAACAAATAAAGATATATAGTGTTACAATGTAGTCACTATAGTAAAAGCCATAGTATCCCAATATATTTGCATTGTTACATTAACAAAATTAATGAATTAAGATAGTTCGCATAGTTTTCATTTATTGAGATCTTACTATATGCCAACTGGGAGACTAAGCACTGTGTATCAGATTTTATGAAATCTTTACATCAATTGATCTATGAAGGAATTTATTATGACTGACTTTTTCTTGGATGAAGAAACTATGGAAAACTAAATGCTTGCTCCAGGTAATACAATGAAAAGATGCAGTCTGGATTCAAACATAGTTCTCACTGATTCCAGGTCTCCCCAAAATACATACAAGGTTTTGCCTTCTGAAGATGTTGCAGGTTGGGTAGGTGCTATAATTTGAATGTTTTCCCTCTAAAAATCAGATGTTGAAACTTAATAAGCCAATGAGATAATATTAAAAGGTGGGAAAATTTAAGAGGTGATTAGATCAGGAGAGCTCTTCTCTCATAAGTGGGATTAAGGCCCATATAAAAGAGGCTTCATGGAGTATTCAGCTCTCTTGCCCTTCTGCTTTTGCCATGTGAAGATATGGTGTTGCTTCCTTTCAATGGGTGCAGCACCTAGAAACCATCTTGGAGGCAGAGAGCAGCCCTCACCAGAAAATCAAACTTGCTGGTGCCTGATCTTAGACTTTCTAGCTTCCAGAACTATGAAAACCAAAATTCTGTTCTTTATGAATTACTCAGTCTCAGATATTTTCACTCTGGTAACACAAGTGGGCTAACATAAATTTCAAGTGAGCTAATATTGGAAATGATAATACTAATGAATTCAGTGAATGAGATTGTTTAAGTGCTTCATGTGCATTAACTTGTTGAGTCCTTACAACAATTTTATAATGTGGATGTTACTGTTTTCCCCAATTTGTAGATAAGGATATTGAAACACTGAGAGGTTATGTAATTTATCTTAGGCCATAAAACTAGTAAAGTGGCAGTTCCAGAATTTGCAGCTCAGATTCTGACTCCAGAGCACTTAAAAACTTTTCTTCAAATGTCTCTCAATCATAGAAATTAAGAAAGGTAAAACTAAATATAGTAGGTAAGGACAAATGACAATGTACTTCTTTGTTGTCAGAGAGTTTTCAGACCAAAGCAAGCAGTATTGGGGAAGCCTCTAATAGAGAACAAAGCTTTTATGAAAGCCCTTGTATTCAAAACACCCTAGTATCAGGTATATTCTCATTGTTTTTCCACTGGGGCATAATTGACATTTTAAGAGTGTCATTTGTTTTTCTTTTCTTCCTTCTTTCTTTCCTTCCTTTTTCATCTCTTTCTGGTATACTTTAGTATGCTTAACATCTTCAGCCTCTGAGTATTAAATTAAAATAGCACTTCCCACCAACTCCATTTTCATCAGTACCATTAAAATGACCTGCACCAAATTCCAGGAGGAATCCCTATGTCAATCAACATGCTTCTGCCTATCTGATGGGAGACCATTTCATTGAACAGTGTAGAAACAAAATAACAATCCTTAAATTTTCATTATGTGCCAAATACATGTTGCATTAGGCTGTGTTTCCATGTGTGTATATATACATTAAAAATTATTATAGCAATTTTATAACCTTGTACAGTAGGTTTATTATCTCCAATGTGCATATAAGAAAAGTGAAGATCAGAAATATGATCAACCCAGAATGCTACAGTGGTAGATAGAGGGAGTTAGAGGAAATAACAAAGGTACTGCACCACAATGCCTGAATACTTGGGTTTTTTATGACATTGTCATGTGTTCTCATCACATAAAGAACCAAAGTTTATGATATTTCACTTTGACAATTTTTTTTTATTTCCAATGATTTCCAAATATGAAGAATATACTATTTATCTCCTAGTTTCATGATTAAGGTTTTATCTGAGATGAATATTTGGAAGATTCTGGCTGATCAGGGATTATCTTTCAATCCTTAGTAGGACTGGTTCTTAGCATTTTAATTTCTTCCTAAGAGGTTTATATGGAGTAAAGGTGTCTGAGGTGCTCATTTCAGAAAAAGTTGTGCAAGATTGATATTTAGAAACTTTAGAAAATAGCATTGTTTGTTCTTTATCTAGGTGAAGTTGTATTTTGAAGCAAGGCATAGAAATAGATTAAGTGAAAAGTTTATTTAGATAAATAATTTTTTGACCATGTAGTTAGCTAAATAGAGTAGAGAGAAAGTAAATTGTTAGGTGTTAATAAACTTGTCATTATTTTCGATCTTATGCATTTCCCCAATCAACAACTTTTCTGTAAATTTAGATGTAAATTAGACATATTTTCAGACTCACTAATTAAGAGCTAGGAATAGTCTGTGCTAAAAGAAAATGTTGTTTACTTTCAAGATTATGATAACTGACTATTAAAGAAAAAATGTTCATGATGGTAAAGATGGTAAGCAGACTTTATCTGGGGTACTACTACATTGCAAGGAGTTTTGTAGTAGGGTTGCTATGGTCTGAATGTGTTCCCACCAGTTTCATAGATTGAAAACTAATCACTAATGTGAAGATATTAAGAGGTAGGAACTTTGGGGGATGACTGGTCATCAGGAAGAGCCTTATGAATGGGATTAGTGTCTTGTAAAACAGGGCTGAAGGAGCTTGTTTATTTTTTCTACCACAATAGGACATAGTGAGAATGCATAATATATGAACCAGAGAGAAAGCCCTCATTAAAATCGAATCTGCTGGCACCTTGTTCTTGGACCTGACAGCCTCCAGAATTTTGAGAAATAAATTTCTGTTTATAAACTACTCAGTTTATATTGCTTTATGGGAATTCAGGAGGACTAAGACAAAGGAAGAAAAACTGTATTTTAATCCAAATGCAAGGAAGTAGAGAAATTTAAATTTAATTTAATTTTTTAAGAAATGCAATACTTATACATATAAAAGGGGTACATTGTGATACTTCAGTGCACATATATAGCACATGCTGATTGAATCAGTGTAATTAGCAAGGGGAGGTTTAGAGACAAGGAGCAGAGCAGAGGGTTAATGAATGGAGAATTACAAACAGGAAACATGGAGTGTAGGGGATACACTGTCTAAATGGACATGACAATATTTTTGTGAAAGACAGGTCAAAGTGATGACTAATCAAGGGTGGAGGATAAGGAATTTGATCAGATAATAATTATATTTTCATGAAACTGACTCAGCAGAATTCTTGCTTAATCTATACTGAAGAAATCAAGGACACAGCCAAAATCTGAACTTAGTCAAAAAGGGAGCTTAGAAAAGCCTGACTCAAATTTGGAGGAAAGACTTTGTCATTGTGAATATGATCTGAAGATTATTATGTTAATAAAATTATTTTTGAGAAGGTCTAAAAATGAATAATCAAAAAGCTAGCATTTTAAATGTAATCAATTACAAAAAACAAAAAAATAAATTTTCATCTATACAGATATTACATACTTAGGCTGCAAATGAAAATCATTTTCTATACCAAATTATTTTTATGTTGATTAAAAACAAGTGATTATTTATTTATTCCTATGGTATTCAGTATAGTAGCAGTACCATTCATTGATTTATATTTCTCATTAATATATTTATTTAATATACTGCCCTGCTAATTCAACCTTATTTAAACATCAAATAATAATAATTTCAGAAGAATTATGACAATGCTTATATTATTTGACTTACATTTTATAACTCTTTTAATGTTTATAAATACTTTCAGATTGCTTTCCAGAAATGTTCGAATTTAACCTCAATTTCTGCTCATTCTTTCTAACACCAAATATTTTATATTAAGAACTAACTTCTGCAAATGCAATAGAGAAAATTGCATTTAAAATTTATATTTGCATTTATTCTCTGTAATCCTTATGAGGTGGAATATTTTAAATATGTTGCGTGGTCACTTATTTTGGGAATTGCAGTTTCATGACTCTTGTCCCTTTATGTCCTGTATGGGAGTATTACCTTTGTCTTGCTCAGTCGAAGTGATTTATTTCTGTTATGTATATTAACTTATTTTCTATCATATACAAAGCAAATTATTTACCCATTGAATTCTTTGAATTTAC
This sequence comes from Glaucomys volans, assembly GCA_020662805.1. Taxonomy (NCBI): domain Eukaryota; kingdom Metazoa; phylum Chordata; class Mammalia; order Rodentia; family Sciuridae; genus Glaucomys; species Glaucomys volans. The sequence continues at coordinate 130,766 of JAJEJO010004084.1, read as the reverse complement.
TTTTTTTATGATGGGCTTTTTTAAATATACAGAATATTCTAATTTGCATGTAATCAAATGTATCAAACTTTGTTGATATCCTTCTATTTTTATACCATCTTATTATAATTATTGCTACAGTTCAGATATTAGGTGTCCCTCAAAGCACATATGTGAGACAAAGCAAGAAAGTTTTGAGGTGAAATGATTGGGATATGACAGCCATAACCTAATGCACTAATAAGTGTATTTCATCCACTGATGGGAATTAACTGGGTGGTAATTGTTGGGAGGTAGGGTGTGGCTGAAGGAGGTGGGTTATTGGGGTGATTTGGTGGTATGTATTTTGTTCCTGATGAGAGGAGAACTTTTTCTCTCTGCTTTCTGGTTCCGTGTTCTGAGCTTCTTCCCTCCACCAAGATGTTCTGCCACAACTTGAACTCCGAGGAATGGAGCTACCTGTCTATGGACCGGAACTTCTGATAATGTGAGCCCCCAAATAAACTTTTCCTCCTCTAAAATTGTTCTTGTTAGGTATTTTGGTCACAGCAGCAAGAAAAACTGACTAAATAATTATTGTTCTATCAAGTAATAGTAAAATTGCAACCATAGATCTGCTTTCTTGCTTATTTTACATGTGCTTTCTTGCTTATTGTTTGCTCCATGCAAAGTTTAACAAGGAACAAGCAATGGAAGGGATTTTTACAGCAATTTTATTAAATGTAATTTTGAGGAGAATTTTTGTATCTAAATCATTCACTTTTACTACTTTTTCTCAATTTATTCACATATTTCTTTTCTATATTAAAACTACTTTTGTGGTTTTACAAATAAATATGAATACTCAATATTTTCAGTTAAAATATTCCTATTTTGATGATGATGATGATGATGATGATTATTATTATTATTTTGATACCAGCAATTGAATACAGGAGCTATGCTGAGGTAAGTATTGATAATTGCTGTCCATGTCCTGTTCCTAATATTTCTAACATGCCACTGTAATATACTTATTATATGTTCATTATAGTTTTCTTAGGCTTTTATTTGAGAAATAATTTACAACCCTTGCTATTTACTTATTTATTTATTTTATTTATTTATTTTTTGGAACCAGGGATTGAACTCAGGGACACTCGGCCACTGAGCCACATCCCCAGCCCTATTTTTTATTTTTATTTAGAGACAGGGTCTCGCTGAGTTGCTTAGGGCCTCGCTAAGTTGCTGAGGTGGCTTTGAACTCGCGATCCTCCTGACTCAGCCTCCCAAGTCGCTTGGATTACAGGCGTGCGCCACGAGGCCCGGCCTATTTTTTTTTTATTTTTAGTACTAGGGATTGAATTCATGGTTGTCTACTTCTGAGGTACATTCCCAGAACTTTTTAATTTTTATGTTGAAAAAGGATTTTGATAAGTTGCTTAGGGACTCACTAAGTTGCTGAGGCTGGCATCTAAATTGTGATTGTCCTGGATGAGTGTTCTACTATCTACTTGACTGCAATTTACTTAATTTAATTGTGCAATTGAATTACATATACATATGTACATATACAAACACATATATGTGTACATATATATAAAATTTAAAATTTAAAATTTACAGGGTTGTGAAACTATCAACAGAGTACAATTTAAATTTTTTTCTATCACCCCAAAAGATCCCTTATACCCATTTTCAGCTAGCTACCATTCCCAACTCATCCTCAGGGGTCAGTATTTCATTCCCAACATTTGCAGTAGTATTTAACTACAATAATATTCAATTATATGGATATACCATAGTTTGTTTGGAAGAGGTACCCATTATCAATTTAAGCTAGCTCCTCTATTCTGCTAGTTTAATTGTAAGTTCTTTTTGATAAATTGATATTATAACCTTTGTGAAATTTTTATAGTAAATTATAAATTTTTCTTCATAGCAACAACTTTTGAATTATTGTGAACTTAGCTATTCATTAAAAATCCCTCTTCCATATAAATCTTTTAATTGAGTTCATTCATTCAAGGCTTATATTTCTTCCATGGTTAATGATTTATCCATAATTTTTGTAATTTGATCTATAATTTTTTCATAGAAATCATTCATTTAGAATTTTGGCATGAACTTAGGCTTGTAACTTCATAATTCTTATAATATTAAAATTATTCTTCTATAGGTTGCTAAAATTTTTAATTATATTAGAAACATGAAATTATTATGGAAAGAAAACAATAATCATGTGAACTCTAAACATCCAGATATTACAAACATTAAACATACCTCCTAATATCTACTATTGTGATTCATAAACTCTAAAACTTTATCCTCTCTCTCTCTCTTTCTCCCTCTCTCTTTCTGTCTCTTCCCTGCACACACACTTTATTTTAGTCAGCTTTTTTGCAACTGTAATCAAAAAACTTGACAATAACAATTAGAGGAGAAAAAGTGTATTTAGTATTCATGGTTTCAGAGGTTCAGTCCATGGATGGCCAACTCCATTACTCTGAACCCAAGATGAGGCAGAATGCCATGGTTGAAGGGTTTTGTAGAAGAAAGCGGCTCAGGATATGACAACAAGGAAGCAGAGAGAGAACCCTGATCACCAGGGACAAAATTTACACTCCAGCATGCCCCAGGTGACCCTATGTCTACCAGCCACAATCTACTTGCCTATAGTTACCACCCAGTTAATCACTATTAGTGGATTAATGCATTGATTAGGGTAAAGTTCTCATAAACCAATTATTTCACTCTGAAGTTGCTTGCATTGTTTCACACAAGTATTTTGGGGGAATAACTCACATCTAAACCATAATGTTTTTTCAAAGAAAGGTTTTATTATCATACTATTTTTGTGCAACCTGATTTTAATATACAATAATATGTCCTGTATATCTTTGTAAGTCTAAAAATCTAATTTTTAATAAATTCTTTTTAGTGGTCTGTGATTTGCATGGTATATGCATATATAATATTTCCTTTACCAACCCTCCTCATATAAATATTATTTCTGACATTTAATCTTTATTTAAAAAGTTATAGTGTGCACCCTCATGCAGACATACTTTTTTACTGTTCAAAGGCTAAAATGTATTAATATCGTTTCAAGAACAATGAATATATATATTTTACATTTTGATATATCATTGTCATATTGCCTTTGAGAACTATTTTGTCAATTTACATTCCTGTAAACTGCATATGAATGAACTAATTTCCCTTCATTGTTCATATCACTGTGTCTTTTCAATATTCTGACATTGACTAATATTTTAAGGAAATTTATTTCATTGTCTCTAGTACTGTTGATTATTAGTGAAGCCAAATATGTTCCCAAAATTTTCATTCTCATTTATGTTCCATTTTGTGCATCTTATATTCACATAATTTGATTCTGTTAAAGTATTTTTGTTAATTTTATATAAAACCATTTTCTGTTTTTTGTTATAAATATTTTCTTCATTTTCTCTCTTATCATTCAAAAATTCCACAGTATTGAACAGATGGATTACTTTAATGTAATCCAATGTATAAATGTCTCCTATTTGTGATTTGATTTTATGCTGCATTTAAGAAAAGTTTCCTACATACCAAGATTATAAACATGTAAGCATATTTGGCCATATTTTCATATTTTTTACCTTTTATATTTAAATATTTTATCACTTGTGAGAGATTTTGGTTTGAGTATGAAAAGATGATTATATTTACCCAAAGCATATTCAATTCTCTTTGTCCCATTGATCTATTTCTTTACCTGAGCACATAAGTTAATTACTGTAGCAAAGGAAAAACATACACACATGTTTAATATGTGAATTTCTCTTTGTTTTATAAATTGTTCCTCTTTAGAATTGACCTTTTTACCATATTTTTGTCCTTCTAGGAAAAGCTTAGACACATATGTGAGGTTCCATCTCAATAAATTGAATTGAGTTTTAGATTTTCAGGCAAATAATGGATAGTAAATATATTTATAATATTCCTTTTCAATAACAAAATACATGTTCCTTTTAAAACCATAATTATTTAATGTCTCTAAATAGATGTTTATGACCTGCTTCATATAGAATATTAACTGCATAATAAGTCTGAATCTCTCGCATTTATTAGTTTATTGCCAGTAAATAGATGAGTTCCTACCACAGGATGCAAACTCAATAAATATTTGTGATCAAATTAGTGAATATTTAAAATGAGTATAGTTTTTGCTTATGTTTTGTTAAATTTATTCACCAGTACTTTATGATTTTGTTGGTATCATGTTTTTTCCTCTGTTATTCTTGTTAATTTTTATTATCTGTATATAGGAAAAGTTTAGAATGGGGATAACATCTTCCTATACACTATTTGTATCATTATCTCTGTAAGTCTTATAAATTGATGATGTGTTATTTTTATAGGAGTATTATCATATTAACTGCAAATAAATTAGTCCATTTGTTTCCTATATTGATATCTCATATTTTAGTTTTATTTATTATCTTGTGAGAGCTAATTTTCTGGGTCTATTCAGCTAGACTATGGTGCATAGTTATCAAACACCAGTATAGGTGTTATATAGGTAATTTTAGAGGGAATAAATTTAGACAAGTATTCTATATGATCTAGGTGGGCAACATCCAGTTAGCTGAGGCATTAGGAGAAAAACCCAAGATTTCCCAGTGAAGGAATTCAGCCTCAAGAATAAAACATAGAAACTGAAGTTAGATAACCTGATAACCTCTCCTGTACATTCAATACTTAACTTGGGGGAAAAAAGTTGTTAGTTGTTGGAATCACTTAAATGACACATAAAATTATGGAGAAAAATCAGACAGCCATGGTTGGAATTCTGGGGAACACCAATTTAATAGAGGAAGATTAAACCTCAGGGGGGACAGAAGACAGAAGTGATTAGGCAGAGAAATCAGAACAGTGATATCACAAACAATGAAAATTATTTCTGGAACACTAACTGGAGTTTACCCGTTAGCTTTGAGTGATTTATAAATATCAGTCTGAGTGATTTATTAGTACTATTGCTTATTAAATATCATCTCTGTAAAATCTGATTCACATACAATAGTATGTGTTATGAACTTTGTGTCCCCCTATTCCTTATAGTCCTTGTTTGTCTCTTATGCACAGAAGTTGATTAAAGTGGGAAATAGTCTTCAGAAAAAAATGTTTAGCAATGAACTTGGTAATAGAGTCTGTTCTAGTCATAGAATTTTTTACAGGTTCTTTTGGAAAAGTTAATAGGACAATAGCACATAACATCTCCAGTAGTTTTATTTCGCTGTAGAATGAGTTGCAGTATATTTTCTCTGTGTCTTAAAATTCAACTATTATTGAGTTCTTCCTTGCTGTCATGAGCTATGACCAATCCTCAATAATATTTCATATTCTAAATGTTTTGCTCACTGAAAGCGTATATGAAGTTAAAAGGCATTGTTTTCAAGAATGTTATTATTTCTGTCCTAAACCTATTGCCACTGAAATGGTATGCAAATGATAGACACAACAGAGGAAATACTCTAAATGTAATTGCTCTCCTCTCATTTACCATCTTTTTTTCTGTTTCTAATTTACTTCTCATTTTCACTTTAATTGTCTTTATATCTCACTTCATACTGTAATATTCATAGAGAAAATAAAAGAATTATATAGCTCAGGAGGCTATAGTTTGAGGGTATTTGCACACTGCTAGGTTGTTGACAGGGGCTCTAGAAAACAGTGAAATGTTCAACCGATCTAGTTAGCTTTCTCTTAAAGTCTTTTTTGTGACGCTGGGAATCATAACCAGGGCCCTGTACATGCTAGGCAAGTGCACTGCCAGTGTGCATATCACTACCTCTCTTAAAGTATGATTATTAATTCCAATTTTTAAATTAAAACAGTCTAGGTCAGATATACCCTTGGGTATTTTAGTCAAAGGGAATATGGGCAGCAGGAGAAGATGTTATCTCAAAGAAACTGCTATGCACTGATTTGAGCTAGGATTTCTTGATTTTCTGAGGAAGGTGGTGACTCTACATTGATATAAAGGCTTCTAACTTTTAAATAAATGGTATATAGTCATTTTGCAGATTACATAGAAAGCAAATTTGTGTAAGGAAAGTGATGAGTCAATTTACACATACTCAAATTTTGAATTTGGATTTAATTCATAAGAGGTTTTCAAGTAGGGGTATTGAGCAGACTGTTGGAGTTTGTAGTAGGAGAAGAGTTCTTGGAGATATGCCATTGGGGAAGATTGGTTAATAAGTAGGAATTGAAGCTGTTATTGATTATACATGAGACTTTTCCAGGAGACAATATAGAATAGTCAAGGTAGTATATGTGCAACAGTCACATTTCCTGACTAGTTGTTTTTTAGCAGTTTGAGTTGAAACAGTCAATATTTCTTAATTGTTTATTGTTTTCAAATGCTGATGCTATGTATTTTATATGGATAATATAATTTAATTCTCAAAATAATCATGTGAGAAAGGTTGTAATATAATTATTATCACAGTAAGAAAACAGGGGCTCAGAGAGTTTCAGTGACTTGACCAGATCATACAACTTGCATGTAGTCAAAGCAGGCATTTAACTTAGCCCATGATTTTCATGTGTTTTCCAAATACTTATTGAACATCCAAGCACAATACAAGCAACTTGCAATATATCAGTGAAAAGCACAGAATATTTTGCTTTTATGGGGTTTCTGCTTTGTGATGAAACAGGCCTTAAATTTGTGAATCTATAAGTAAAACATAAACCAAATCAGTACTAAAGGATATGAAAGAAATGATAATATTAATAGGGAAAGTGGGGAGATACATTAGAGAAGTTACTTGAGAAAGATAACTCTGATAGTATATAATCTGAGATTTGAAGAAGGAGAAGGAGGAGGAGGAGGAGGAGGAGAAGGAGGAGGAGAAAGAAGAAGAAGAAGAAGAAGAAGAAGAAGAGAAGGAGGAGGAGGAGGAGAATGAAGAGGAGGAGGAAGAAAGAGAAGGAGGAGAATGAAGAGGAGGAGGAGGAGAGAGAAAGAGAGAGATTTATAAAATTAAGGGATACCAAGTGAAAAAAACACTTGAGATGTATAAATGAAGGGAAGTATGGCATTAGAGGAGACAAAAGAAGTAGGCAGAGGTAATAGTATATAATTCTTTACAACATCAGTGAATAGTTTAACTATTAGTCTAAGAAAAATGGGAATGCATTGAAGAATTTTAAGTGTGAGCATCACATGATATATTACCTAGATATAAAAAATCAACATGATTCTTTTATGAATATTAAATTGGAGGAAGATCAAATTGGAAAACCAAGAGGAAACTATTAAAATAGCCATATAAGGCATGATGGTATCCTATTTTAAGGTAGCATTAGTGGAAATGAAAAGTAGAAAAGTTTGAGATATTTTCTCCATATAGGTATTATAGAATTTGTTGAATGATATGGAACACAAAAAAGGGAGGAATCAAGATTTCTGTTTGGAGTAATTGTTTTATTTACGGAAATGGGGAACACTGAGCAAAGAAGAGGTTAGGGAGTTTAAAATCAATTTTGTTTCACCAGTGATAAAGTTTGACATATTTATTAGCCATGCAAATGGAGATGTCAATAAGGAACTCACATGTATGTCTGTAGTTCAAGGAAAAATTCTAAATTATAGTTTTAAATTTAAAAGTCCTCAAAGGACAAATATTACTAAAGTCATAGATGAACCCTGTTGCTTAGAAAGGGAAGAACTGTTTAAGAGAAGAGGAAATCATTGTTTTGGAACTGAATATGTAAGAAGGAGATAGCAAAGAATATAAGGATTAACAAGTGCAGTAAAACTGTTTTGATCCTATCCTTCTTCCTGAAATACCCCCTTTCATTGTCTTTAGTTACAATAAACATTGCATGTTTTCTTCACTGAACAATGAAGTGATTGCCTTTTTTTTTTTAACCGGGGATTGAACCCAGGGGCAGTCGGCCACTGAGTCACATCCCCAGCCCTATTTTGTATTTTATTTAGAGACAGGGTTTCTCTGAGTTGCTTAGGGCCTCACTTTTGCTGAGGCTGGCTTTGAACTCATGATCCTCCTGCCTCAACCTCCCAAGTCACTGGGATTACAGGCGTGCGCCACCACGCCCAGCTATGATTGGCTTTTAATAAAAAAAGTAAATTTTTCAATGATAAGAAGACAGAAATATGAAGATTGTAGGAGGTAAGTTTGTAGATGAAAAGGTGAGTGAGTTTGTGAAAAGGTGACACAGTTCTGTTCTGATGGCTTTAATTATCTCAGTGAATATTAAAGTGATACAATATGCTAAGGTGAACGTGGAGTGGACTGCAGGACACAGTCAAAATGTGATTAAGCAGAAATTGTCTAAGAATTACAGTACGAACTCAAAGAAAGAAGAGTTTTAGAGAGGTGGGATGTTCTATAATTGTCTACTAGAAGTTAAAATAAAGAAAGTATTTTATATTAGAGTTAGTCCTACTCTTAATAAAATTAGATTAAGTAATCAAGATAGAAGCTAGAGTACAAGAGCCTGGAGAAGAGTCAAAGGAAAAGAAATAAGGGTTGTGAGTGAAGATAAACTTTAAAACAAAATAAAGAAAGAAAGAGAAATGCAAAAAGCAAGACAGGGGAACTTACTTGAGGAAGGGACTTATTTCATTTTTATGAAGCAGGAAGATCCAACTACCAATCCCAAGTTAGAATTTCCACCCCCTAACAGATGGCAAACATCATAATAATGCCAACCAAGAGAAGTAGGAGCCTACAGACCTAGGTTCACTGCATAAGGTAGAGGTATAGAGTCACCAAGGAGGATTAATGTACACAACAATGGTTGAAACCATACTTTTCTCACAGAAAGAAAAAGACAGTAGCAATATCAGTGTATATGCTATGCAACTGTTACTCACATCCAGCACAATCCTCCTAATAGATGATGCTGGGCATTAGACTGCACAAACTCCTTTCATGCTACAGGCAGAGATTCTATTCCATTTCCTTGGGGGCATATATACTAGTAGATATGACCAGATATCAGATGGTGCATACACTTAAACAATACAAGGAATTTCAGTGGGTACCCATAACAGGGAAATGTGTTTTTTCCCCAAATGAAGAATCTGGGGCCAAATAACATCTTGGAAACTAACTAAAAGGAGAATTTTATAGGCCCAGGATGCCAACTGAGAAATCCAGGAGATGGAGAGCAGGTCATCCCATGGCTGATTCTCCAAAAATTATTTTGCTAAAACAAAATATCCTCAAGAATGTGAATAAAAGCAAAAGAAGAGTATCCCATAAAGAAATACAAATTGAAGGATGAGGACAAAGAGAAGATAATTGATGAAGGGATATCATGGGGAAAACTACATGGGATACGGTTAAGAATACAGGTGAAAGTGATTGCAAATCTTACAATGTTGTTAAACACTACTCTAAGAACATTTATAGGTGATGGTTGAACTTCTGACATTTTCTGAGGTTCCTGACTGAATAGAACTTTAATGTATTTTGTGTGCTTCAAAGGTATTCGTTAATATTTTAATACACCTGGATTTTTTAGTATTGGATTGTCTTTCACAAAATTGTTTAAGTAGCTCTTTATTTTCCAAAAAGTTTTTCGTTAAGACGTGTATGTGACTCTTAATATCCCTCCTTTAATTGGTATTTCTTTCTTATTTTATATTTATATTATAAGGGATTAAATATTAATAGATTGTCTTTTATTTAACCTACAGCAAAAATAAATGGTATCCAGGAAAAAAATTGTGACTTCAATTTTGCTTGCTATGTCTCTTCTCAATACCTCATTAGTGCTTTAATTCATGCAGAAAAGGTTAAAATGAGCTAAAAGTGACAAATCCTAAGTAGAAAGCACTGCATCTGTAATTCACTCTGTAATTCACAATCATTCTGGGGAAATAAAACTGCTATGGAAAAGTTGTCAGAGTTAGTATAGTTGAGTTATCATGAGGTCCTCTGAGAGGGAGGTACATTAGAAGCAAAAGGACCCAGATAAATAGGATCATGTAACTTCTCTGTAAAAATGATTAGTTGGAATGAGAGGGTATAATCATGTTCATTTTCACAAATGGAAATTCTGCAATTGTAAAATCATTTCTTGAGATACTATAATGTAGTTTGGCCTAATGAATAAAAATTAGATTGGATATTTTAAGAGATTGCTATTCTTATCCCTGATATTTATTTTATGGCTAGCTGCCTTGGTTGACAACAAAATCTCCCCAAAAAAGATATCAGAAAAACTCATGATGTGTGAACAACCCATTTTTTAGTTTAAAAAACAAAATCACTTCACATTACTGTCATAATTTGGCATTTATCATATGGGCTTTCACAGCTATGAGGGATTGGGATTGTACATATGAATATGGTAACCAGAGAATAAAAGCCTCCAAAATACCTTCCATTCTCTTGTAGAAAAGAATCTTTCAGTTTGAATTATATCTTTCCTATGTACATATTTTAATTTTAGAACATCATCATATTTTAATTTTTTAATTGTCATTTACTCCTCATTATAGAACTAGCTCAGTTGAGTTTCAGTGTTATAGTAAATTTGATGGAATTGTGCTCAAATTGAAAAGGAGCATCAGTTCTCCAAATATTTTTTTTCCAAATAGCAAATATTTTATTTCCTTCACTGTTTACTTAACATAAAAGTTACTTTTAAATACTGGACTATGGATCCAAAGTGAGCTTTCTTGTCTTATTTAAATGTGTAACAAGAAATGTGATTTATAAACAGAAGCTTGGGAATCTGTGCTGGGAATATATTTTCTTGATTGCTGCCTTAAGCTTTGTTTCACATAATGGTATTCCCTTGTATGCAAATCAACTGATGTGAGTTAAACATCATGTATTGATATCTAAGCCATAAAATATATTACATCATTTTGACAACAGCCTCATAATACATATTCATAAAGAAACCATGCTAAGTTCTGCATAAAACTCATATGGAACCATAAAAGATTTCAATAGAACAATTTCAAGCTTAAGAAGAGAAAGCTTAAGGCAACTTCCTAATGTCAAGTTATATTACAAAGTTATAGTCATCTAAACAATATGGTACTGAAATAAGCATAGCTATATAGAAAAACGGAACAAAATAGAGAAGCCAGAAATAAACACACACATGTACAGCCAATCTTCAACAAAATTGTCTAGAAAATGCAATGTGGAAAGTACAACCTCCTTGACAACTGTTTTGGAGGAAAATAGGATAATATGCAAAAGAATGAAATTGGATCTGTGTCTTACATCATACCCAAAAATCTAGTCAAAGTGTTTTAAATTTCTAAATGTGAAACATAAAAATGTAAAATTTCTAGAATAAATCAATGGGGAAATGTTTGTGACATTAGTCTTAGGCATAATTTTTTGAAAAAGATAACAAAAGCAGCAAAACAAAAATAAGCAAGTGGGATTATGTCAAATAAAATGTTCAATACAGCAAAGGAGATAATCAGCAAAATGAAAGACAATCTGCAGAATGGAAGAAAATATTTGCAAACTCTATATCTGAGAGTTGATATTCAAAATATATGAGAAATTCATACAATAGCAAAACAACAAATAAGGCAACTAAAAATGACCAAATGATCTGAATAGACAAATTGATAAAAGTGAATAACAGTATGTGAAAAGGTGTTCAAAATCACTAATCATTAGGGAAATACAAGTCACTGCCATACTTAGATACCACTTCATATCTGTTAAGATGGCTATTATCAAAAAGATACATGATATGTATTGGTGAGTATGTGGTATAAGTAAAACTATTAAACGCCTTTTCCAGGCATGTCAACTAATATGACCATTATGAAAAATAATCTGCAGTTTCCGCAAAAAATTTAAGAATAGAATTACCATATGATTCAGCAATCCCACTACCCAGTATGGAATGAAAGGAAATGGAATCAATTTGTCAGAGACATCAGTACTTCCATGTTTGTTGCAGCAATATTAACAACAGACAAGAAAATGAAATGACCTATGTGTTTGCTGATGAATAACTGGATCAGAAAATGTGCTAAAGAAATATAGCTATATAACAGTTAATCAAAGTCAGTTTCTAAAACTCTTTTTTTGCATACTAGAGCCATTTATTTACTTTTTTATTTGTTCTCTTCAGTTATGGATGGTAATAGTCAATTTTGACATATTTATACAAAATGAACTATTATATTATGAAAATTAGGACCATGATGTGGAGATTCACTGAGGTGTATTCATATATGTATATAGGAAAGTTATGACAGATTCTTTCCACTGTCTTTCCTTTTCCTATCCTACTCCCTTCCCTTCATTCTGCCTTGTTGAATCTGCTTCCCCTTCATCCCTTGGTGTGGATTAGCTTTCATATATCAAAGAGAACATTCAACATTTGGTTTCAGAGGATTGGCTTATTTTGCTTTGCATGATAGTCTCTAGTCCCATTCATTTACTGGCAAATATCATAAAGTCATTCTTTATGGCTGAGGAATATTTCATTGTGTATATGTACCACATTTTTTTTATCCATTCCTCTATTGAAGGGCACCTAGATTGACTCCATAATTTTGCTGTTGTGAATTGGGCTGCAGTAAACATTGATGTGACTGCATCAATATGTACCCTTATTTTAACACCTTTGTATATATACCAAAAAGGAGTATAATTGCATCAAATGGTGGTTCCATTCCTAGTTTTCTGAGAACTCATCATACTGCTTTCTAAAGTGGTTGTACCAATTTGCAGTCCTACCAACAATGTATGAGTATATCTTTTCTTTCACATCCTTGCCAACATTTATTGTTACTTGTATTCTTGATAGTTGCCATTCTGACTGGATTGAGATGAAATTTTAGTGTAGTTTGAATTTGCATTTCTCTAATTGCTAGTGATGTTGAACATTTTTTCATATATTTGTTGTCTGATCATATTTCTTGTTCTGTAAAGTGTCTATTCAGTTTCTTAGGCCATTTTTTGATTGGGTTATTTGTTTCTGGGGGGGGGTTTTGGTATATGTTTTGAGTTTTTTATATATTCTGGAGAATAATGCTCTAAGGTGTGGGTGACAAAGATTTTTTCCCATTCTGCAGGCTCTCTCTTCATGCTCTTGATTGTTTAATTTGCTGTGAAGAGCTTTTTAGGTTGATAACATCGAATTAATTGATTCTTGATTTTAATTCTTGTGCTTTCGGAGTCTTTTTGAGGAATTCAGTTCCTAAGCCAGATAACGGGTCTCTGGTCTAATGCCTAGGTCTATGATCCATTTTGAGTTGAGTTTTGTGCAGGGTGAGAGATAGGGGTTCAATTTCATTCTGCTACATATGGATTTCCAGTTTTCCCAGCACCATTTGTTGAAGAGGCTGTCTTTTCTCCAGTGTATTTTTTTTTTTTTTTTTTACCGGGGGTTTGACCTCAGGGACACTCAACCACTGAGCCACATCCCAGCCCTATTTTGTATTTTATTTAGAGACAGGGTCTCACTGAGTTGCTTAGGGCCTCACTAAGTTGCTGAGGCTGGCTTTGAACCTGCGATCCTCCCACCTCAGCCTCCCAAGTGCTGGGATTACAGGCGTGTGCCACCGCTCCCGGCTCCAGTGTATGTTTTTTGCACCTTTATCCAGTATGAGATAACTGTATTTATGTGGGCTTGTCTCTGTGTACTCTATTCTATTCCACTGGTCTACATGTCTGTTTTGGTGCCATTACCATGCTGTTTTTGTCACCATAAATCTATAATATAATTTAAAGTCTGGTACTGTGATGCCTCCTGCTTCACTTTTCTCACTGAGGATTGCTTTGCCTATCTTGGGCCTCTGATTTTTCCAAATGAATTTTATGAGTACTTTTTCTGTTTCTATAGAATGTCATTGGAATTTTTATAAGAAGAGCATTAAATTTGTATAGTGGTTTTGTTAGATTGATACCTAAATTTTTTTAGGTTTTTGTAAATGGGATACTTTTCCTAATTTCTCCTTTAGCTGATTCATCATTGGTTTATAGGAACACAATTGATTTGTGGGTTTTAATTTTATATCCTGCTACTTTGCTGAATTTGTTCAGGAATTCTAGAAGTTTGGGGTGAAATTTCTTTTTGGTGTTCTAAATAAAGAATCATGTCATTTGCAAATAGTGATAGTTTGAGTTCTTCTTTTCCTATTCATATCCCTTTAATTTCTTTGGTCTGTCTAATTGCTCTGGCCAGTTTCATGGACTATGTTGAAAAAAAGTGGTAAAAGAGAGCATCCCTGTCTTGTTCCAGTTTTGAGATGGAATGTTTTCAGTTTTTCTCCATTCAGAATAATGTTGGCTTTGGGTTTTACATACATAGCTTTTACAATGTTCGGGTATGTTCCTATTATCTGTATTTTTCCTATTGTTTTGAACATAAATGGATGCTGGATTTTGTCAAATGCTTTTTGTACATCTATTGAGTAATCATGTGGATTCTTGTCTTTAAATATATTGATGCAATGAATTACTCTTTTTGATTTCTGTGTGCTGAACCAACCTTGCCTCCCTGGGATTAGCCCCACTTGAACATGGTGCACTCTCTTTTTAATATGTTTTTGTATGTGATTTGCCAGAATTTTGTTAAGAATTTTTGCATCTATGTTCATTAGGGATATTGGTCTGAAGTTTTCTTTCTTTGATGTGTCTTTGTATGGTTTTGGTATCAGGGTGATACTAGCTTCTTAGAATGAGTTTGGAAAGTTTCCTTCCTTTTCTACTTCATGGAATGATTTAAGGAAAATTGGTGTTAGTTCTTCTTCACAGGTCTAGTAGAACTTGGTTGAGAATCATGTTGTCCTGGGCTTTCCTTTGTTTGTAGGCTTTCGATGGCATCTTCAATTTTATTGCTTGAAATTAATCTGTTTAAATTTTCTATGTCCTCCTGATTTAATTTGGGTAGGTCATGTGTTTCTAGACATTTCTTTATCACCTTAACAAAATCCCCTATATATGAATAATGGCTCCTTCAAGTGAAGAGATAAAGGCTATTTCTTACCATATCTGTGATACTTTATTTTGTATTTCCCAGTTTGTTTCATTTAGTCTGTATTGCATTTACAACTATTAAATGTTTAAATATGTATATTCTTCTTTACTGCATGTAACATGGAAGTCTTGTGATAGTTGTGTGTTGTTTTTGTCTCTTAAATAATTTTTTTGAAATAACTTTCCTCATTTCTTTCTGTTATAAATCTATCACTTTTGATGCCACAGGTTCATTGTGTCAGATTTAAAATTTTCACTAAATTCTATATAATCAATATATTACATCTCATACATAATAGCAGTTGATATAGAAGTTAGTCCCGTCATCCAGAGTCATTCTGTGAAATTTTTGATATGATAGCAACATAAAGAAGTTCCTTTGTTTTCTGGTTACAAAGTTGGGAGAAATTAAATACAACATAATTGGTGTCTATCTTCTCTGATGTCTGGAGATGGCCCATGAGTAAATGAAGCCCCAAAGAGGGAACAAAAATAGGAGATAGTTACCTTGATATTAGCATGTTCTACTTTTAATCTTTAAAACCAGTTTTATTGCAGTTTTCCTTTACTTTCTTCTGGGATTGAATTTTGAAATGTACATTACTATTTTTATACAAATCCTAGTTGAAAATGATGACTGCACATGTATGACAATTGTGGTATATTGTTAATAATCCATTCCTTTTGCTTTTCTAAAGTGTCTATGCCAGTTTTTCACTAAGATTTTCTCTGAATCATTTGTCACTTAAGGTGCTTCAGAGTAAAATCAATTAAAAAATACTTTGACTGTTACTTAAAAGATTTGAGGTGTTTAGAATAAAAGAACCTGATTATCATTGAATCCAGAAGATCTTCATTATCACTTTCATAATTAGATAGAAAATCTCCTACAAAGCACATTTTTGGAAATGTTGGTTGATATACTATATTTTTATATAATAATTTATCAATATTACATTTAATTTAGCAGCTTTAGTAAAACTGATAAAACTCTTTTACACAAATTCTTCCCAATCTTTAACTTCTGTAATTGTGTAAATTTAAACTCCTATCACTAGATTCACCAGCAGGATCTAGCTAGTCAAGATAATTTTAAATTTCTGCTGGAATCCAGCATTTAAGATTTCTCTCCCAGTTTCTCTTTATCCAAATATTTCGTAAGGAGAACTTCTAAAGCTCCATTCAAGGTGTTATTCACTATGTTATATCAAACAGTTAAGGACAATCTTAACTCACTCTGAAAGATAATACCTTCCATGTTATCACTATTATATAAGGTTATTGAATTACTAATTCACTAACATTTTTATCATTTAGACCATGTTTTTGACAATAGATTTTGTCATTTTCTTTACTGAAACCAAACATGATTTTGCATACATTTTTTGTTATCTCTTAGTTGAATAACAAAAACTTTTGCCCAAAATATTTGAATTAGAAAATTTAAGTGTGAGTAGTCCAAGGACTCATATTTTTAACTCTGCTAAGATAAAATAAAAACAGAATATATTGTAATTTATAGAAATAAAGCAAGTTTAAGAAAATAATTGATGAACAATACTTCAAGTTATGCTGTGTGATTTTAGAATTGTAGCCCTGCTACTCAAAGTGCTTCTCTTCCTTGATACTTAATTTTTCAGAGATACAATTATAATTTTGTTCACCTAAAATTTTCCTGGAAAATGTCATTGAAAATAAAGTTTAAAGTGTTCATTTTTACTTTTTAATTTTTTCTGTCTGCAACACACATATATCATAACTAGTGTTTGAGTTAAACTGGATATATTTATATAATTAGTCCCCAGATTAAGAAAGAGAACCCCAAAACTAAGAAGCCTTATTTCTTTAAATAAACATTTATTCATTGAAAAAATACTACAGAGGATATATTTGGATCAAAAGAACATGAAGCCATGTATATGGAAACAAATATGTACAGGACCATGTGAAAAAAGTGTGGGCAGGACACCATCAGTATTCCAGAAGGGAGCACTATGGAAAACTATTTACACATCATTTATAAAAGAGCAAATCTATCAAAAATGTAATAACAAAATATAATGCAAAATATATTGTCACATTATGTTACCAAGAGGAAGAGACTAGTACCTTATGGACATGGGCAGTCAGGGCATAGCAAGGTTGTTTGGTTTTTGTCTCAAGGTCACTGTCCTTGTAGTAGTAGATTCCTGGGGTGTGTGACACAGCCATAGGGGTGCAGGTTGGCTACATGCTATAAGAAATACATAAACACAATTGGCTGGAAACCATGTTTGCCAGAAAAATAAAGTATGAGTTTAGGTAATTAGCATAAAAATGGGACCATTGTGAGTTTGCTGGCACAAGGAGGGACTGAGAACAGGGAGGTATTTTCTCCTGGTTCCAGTCTGAATCTCCAAAGGGTACCTGTTTACTTTTCAGCTGGTTGCTCTAAGTCAAGGTTAGGGAGACCCAGGGCATATGACTCATGATTCATGGTCTCTGTACTCAGCTTTGGTCACAGCCTAAGAAGAATGTCAAGGCCTACTCTGAGGAATACTTTGATAAGGTTCATGTGTGTGTTGTTTTCTCAACAGAACCTAAAGATCCCACAGAAACATCAGGCCATTTGTTGTTCATGGTGATTAAATAAAATACATTTTGCAGTTCAAAGGTACAGCACACGCTGGGGTGTGAGGTCCTAGAGGAGAGCCACAGTCCTCCTCCTGTCTATTCTCTGGGTGGGCAGCATCTCCTTTCTGGGTCAGGCAGCTATGCAGATGGCAGAGCTTGAAATTTTTCAAGAACTCCAGAAAACCCAAGACTGTCTTGTCACCAAGGGAAGTGATATATAAGTCTCCCTGGGCCAGCAGAAGCTGGGCCAAGTCCAGCTCAGCCAATCAGAAACCCTTCTGAAACCTTCCTTTCACTTACTACCTCCAAGAGTAACCATTATTCTAACTCCTAATTCTGTAGACACTTCTGTCTCCTGAAATACACCACATGGTATATTTCACTAGGTAAATTATACACAACAGAATTACTCTAAGTGTTTAAGTTGAAAATCAATGTTATTATTCCTCATTAACCAAGATTGTATCACTAGAAAGTTCAAGGAATATAACTCTTTGTGGTGAATTACATTTCTTGATTTGCATATGTTAAACCAACCTTGCATCCCTGGGATGAAACCAACAGGATCCTGGTATGCAATTTTCTTAATATGTTTTGAATGTGAATTGGTAATATTTTATTAAGAATGTTTGCTTCTCTGCTCATCAGGGATATCAGTCTGTAGATTTCTTTCCTTGATATGCCTTTGTCAGGTTTTGGTATCAAGGTGATATCAGCTTCATAGAATGAAATTGGCAGTATTTCCTCCCTTCCTGTTTCATGGAATAATTTGAGGAGGATTGGTGTTAGTTGTTTTTAAAGGTCTGGTAGAACTCAGCTGAGAATCCATCTGGTCCTGGGCATTTCTTTGTTGGAAGGTGTTTAATAGTTGCTTAACTCTCAATGCTTGATTTCAGTGTATTTAGATTTTCTATATCCTCATGGTTCAATTTTGGTAGGTCTAGAAATTTATCAATATTTCTATATTTTCCCATTTATTGAAATATCAGTTTTCAAAAAATTCACCACATGCATAGAAGTAAGGACAAAAAAATTATATGATCATCTCAGTAGATGAAGAAAAAGCCTTTGATTAAATCTAACATCCATTCCTGTTAAAAGTACTAAATAAAATAGGAATGGAAGGAACTTGCCTCAATATGATAAAGGCTGTAAATTACAAACCGAAGTCAATATCATACTGAATTGAGTAAAACTGAAAGCATTTTCTCTAAAATTAGGAACAAAACAATGCTGTCTCCCATCACCACTCCTATTCAATATAGTTCTTGAAACTCAACCTACAGCAATCAAGGAAGAGAAGGACATCAAAAGAATAAAAATAGGAAAAGAAGTTGAATTATCTGTTGGCTGATGACATGATTCTATATGTAGAAGATACCAAAAAACTCCTCCAGAAAACTTCTACAACTGATAAACAAATTCAGCAAGTAGCAGAATACAAGAACAACAGACATAAATCAATAGTTTCCTTATACTCCAACAATCATGTTGAAGAAGAAATCATGAAAATAGTTGTTTGCAAAAGCTTCAAAAAATGTTTGTGAATAAATATAATCAAGGATGTGAAATACTTCTACAATAAAAACTATAGAACACTGAAGAAAGAAATTGAAGAAAACCTCAGAATATGAAAAGGCCTCCCACATTCTCAGATAGGCTGAATTAATATGATTAAAATGACCATATTACCAAAAGGGACCTACAAATTCAATGTGGTCGCCACTGAAATACTAACAACATTCTTCACAGAACTAAAAAAAAGTCCTAAAATGCATATGGAATAATAAGAGACCAGTAATAACCAAAGAAATATTGAGCAAGAAAAAGCAAAGCTAGAGGCATTCCAATATCTGATCTCTACAGAGCAATGGTAACAAAAACAGCATGGCATTGGCATCAAAACATAGACAAAGTTCAAGAGCATAGAAGAGAAAACACAGGGCCAAATATGCATAGATACCTTCTTCTGATCCTTCACAAATGTGCCTTATGATGGAGAAAAAGATAACATTTTTAACAAATGGTGCTGGGAAAACTGGATATTTTTATGTAGAAGAATGAAACTCAATTCCTTTCTCTCACCCTGCACAAAAGTCAACTCAAAGTGGATCAATGACCCGGGAATTACACCAGAACCATTGAAACTTCTAGAAGAAAATAGGCTCAACACCCCAACATATTAGTTCAGGCACTGACTTCCTAAAAAATACTCCCCAAACTCAAGAATAAAATCAAGAATAAGTAAATGGGTGGCTTCAAATTAAAAATGTTCTGCACAGCAAAGGAAATGAGAGTGTTAAGAGATAGCCTATAGAATGGGAAGATATCTACACCAGCTATTCTTTGGATAGGAGATTAATATAAAAATATGTCAGGAACTCAAAATACTTAATGTCAAAAAGCAAATACCCCAATTGATAAATGGGCAAATGAATCAAACATACATTTCTCAAGAGAAGAAATAACAACAAACATAAAAAGTGGTAAATACTCTTACCATTAAGGGAAATGCTAATTGAAACTATATTGAGACTTCATATCACTCAGGTAGAATGGCAATCATCAAGAATTCAAATAAAAATAATTAATGCTGGTGAGGATATGGGGGGAAAAGTTGTACTGATGCATCGTTGGTTGTACTGCATATTAGTACAACCACTTTGGAAAGCAGTATGGAGATTCTTTAAAAGAGGAGGAATGGAACAACCCATATGATCCAGCTATCTCACTTCTTGGTAATCATCCAAAAGAATTAAAATCAGCACACCATACTGATATGTGCATACCAATGTATATAGAAGTATAACCCACAGTAGCCAAGTTACAGAACCAGCCTTGGTGTCCCTCAATGGATGGATGGACAAAGAAAATGGAATTTTACTCAGCCATAAAGAACAATGAAATTACTGCATTTGCTGGTAAATGGATAGAACTGGAAACTACCATGCTAAGTGAAATAATCCAGACTCAGATATTCAAGAGTCGAATGCTTTCTCTCATATATAGAAGCTGGAGAGAAATAAAGAATATTATATCCCATAGAAATAGAGGGGAGAACAGTGCAATAGAGAGAAAAGGGATCAAGTAGGAGGGAGGAAGGTTGGGAAAGGGGAGGAACTGCAGAATGAAATTGACTGAAATATGCTATGCACATGGAGGAATATATCAAAATGAATTCCACTCATGTGTGTATCTATAATGCACCAAATTAAAAAATAAATTAATAGAAGAAAACCAAACAGAGAGGGGATTGGGGGAGGGGGAAAGCAAGAGAAAGGGGAAAACTGGAGACTGAAATGGAGCAAATTATATTATATGCATGTATGTATATGTTAAAATTGACCCCACTATTATGGATAACTAAAATGCACTAAAAAGTAAAAGAAATATAACTCCACTCAGGAATGCTACCTAACAATTTTGTATTCAATGTTGAATAGGAAACTTTGAATTTCTTCATTTTTAAATGGGAAACATAAGAGTACCTATCTCACAGATTTGCTGTAAATAGTGAAAATTGTCTGCATGCACACATATATGTGTATTGATCTATGAATCCATATATATATATATATATATATGAAATCCACCTATGAATTCTGTAATGTGAAGAACTGAACACAGAGTAGGCAAATGATTATCATTGCTATTAACTAAAATTTTAATTCTTGAAAATACCAAAATATATATTTTTAAAATTATTACCATTGTCAATTAATATCATTACTAATGAAATCTGTTATTTTTATCAAATAAAATTTGTGCATTTTTAATTGGTTCAATTATAAAAACTAACATAATGAACATAATGTTCTTGACAATTGATTAAACTGTCATACATTTCATTCTTTGGTAACTGATTAATTCTGGAAAGTTTTAAAGTTTCTCTTCCATATTATGTTGACTTAAACACACTTCACATTGACATGGAATGTGCCAATAATATGTCAGCACATTCATAACTCACATAAATATATACATGAAGAGTCATTAATAGTTCTTTTTTCTTTTTTGGCAGAGCTGGGGATTGAACTCAGTGCTTGTGAAGCAAGCACTCTACCAACTGAGCTATATCCCCAGCCCAATTAATAGTTCTCAATCATTTAAAAAAATGTCTGAATAACCAGCAATGAACCATGAAAGGCTCCTTTGTTTTTAAAAATAATTTCAATATTTGATGATTATATCTAAAGGTAAAATGTCTATCATTTTTGAATAATAGTTATTAAGAATTCATATAGGATTTTTTTCAGTTCAATAACTATGGAATTTTGAATGGTATAACTACTAAAATATTCAGGTGAAAGAATGTGGGGGATGTTTGTTTTGTTTAGATGCTTGTTTGTTTTTTGTTCTTTAGTTTTGTTGTGTTTTCCTGGTATATCTGGGTAACTATGTCAAGGTTCTATTTTGTTAAGATAGTAGCAAATTCATCATAATCTTATTGATATGGACTTTTTCCAGAGGTGGTACTGTGGGGAATGGAGCTAGGGGTACTTTATCACTGAGTTATATCCCTAGTCCTTCCTTATATCTTATTTTGAGACAGAATTTTCCTAAGTTGCTGAAGGTCTTGCAAGGTTGCTGAAGGTGGCCTCAAACTTGTGATCCTCATGCCTTAGCCTCCCAAGAGGCTGGGACTACAGGTGCATCACAACATCCAGCATGGATGTTTTAATAATTAAATTAAGGTATAATTTACATACCACATAACATTGTTTTTGAAAATGTAATGAGGCCATTTCGCAGCTTCCCTGGCAGAGAGCGACCATCTCCGGCCGCCTGAGTCCTCAGAGCTGAGGTCCGGTCTTCAAAGGCACTGCGCAGCGGCTCCTGGGGAGTTCTGGCCTGGAGCAGCTGGAGTCTCCAGCTCCTGCGGGGAGCTTAGGGCCTTTGGCACCACTTTACAGTGTCCCAGGGAGAGAGCAACCACCTGCCACCGCCTGAGCCCCCAGCGAGAAGTCCAGGACTGCCTGGGCTCTCAAGCCCAGTGTCTCCATCACTGAGTAGAGTTCTGTGCCCCCACCCCAACTTGGACTAGTGCCCAGGTCCACACTCTGGTCCGGGGTCTAGCTCCTTGCTGAATCTAGTTGTCTATCAACACCAGGCTGCTTCTGCCCAGAAGCATTGATCATTCCCATCCTGGAGGTAGTGGGACAGCACCTTTCTTGGGTCACCGCTTGATCAAACACCCCTCAAGCAACAGAGGGGAAGATACACGAGCACCATGAGAAAACACGGGAAGAAAGTGTCCCAAACAAACCTAGATGATATATCAAGAGAACCCAAAGACAGCATGGTAGAAGGAATGACAGAAAGGGAGTTCAGAATGTTCATAATTAAAATGATCTGAGAAGAGAATGATGTGACGAGAGAGCAAATTCAGGCTATGAATAATCAGCTAATAGAGCAATTGCAGGAAGCAAAAAATCATTTCAGTAAAGAGAAGTTCTGAAAAAAAAAAAAACAGAAATCCATGAAGGAAACAAGGAAATGAAGGAAACAATAAATCAAGTTAAAAACTCAATAGAAAGCATAAATAACAGAATAGATCACTTGGAAGAGAGAACCTCAGACAATGAAGACAAAATATTTAATCTTGAAAACAAAGTCGAACAAAGAGAGAAGATGGTTAGGAATCATGAACAAAACCTCCAAGAAATATGGGACATCATGAAAAGACCAAATTTAAGAGTTATTGGGATTAAGGAAGGCACAGAGATACAAACCAAGGGTACAAATAATCTGTTCAGGGAAATATTATCAGAAAATTTCCCAAATATGATGAATGAGATGGAAAATCAATTACAAGAAGCTTACAGGACACCAAATGCACAGAATTACAACAGATCCACACTAAGGCACATTATAATGAAAATACCTAACATACAAAACAAAGATAGAATTTTAAAGGCTGCAAGAGAAAAGCATCAGATTACCTACAGGGGGAAACAAATATGGATATCAACAGATTTCTCAGCCCAGATTCTAAAAGCAAGAAGGGCCTGGAACAACATATTTCAAGCTCTGAAAGAAAAGGGATGCCAACCAAGAATCTTATACCCAGCAAAACTTACCTTCAGATTTGATGACGAAATAAAATCCTTCCATGATAAACAAAAGCTTAAAGAATTCACAAATAGAAAGCCTGCCCTACAGAACTTTCTCAACAAAATATTTGAAGAGGAAGAAAAGAAAAATAACAATCTCAGTCATCATGGGGAGGAATTACCCTAAAGAAAGAGTCAATCAAAGGAGAAACAAAGTTAAGCTAAAAAATCAGAAAACCTAAAATGACAGAAATACAAGTCATATCTCAATAATAACCCTGAATGTAAATGGCCTAAACTCATCAATCAAAAGACATAGACTGGCAGATTGGATAAAAAAGAAAGACCCAAAAATATGCTGCCTTCAAGAGACTCATCTCATAGAAAAACATGCCCACAGACTAAAGGTGAAAGGTTGGGAAAAAACATACCATGCACATGTACTGAGTAAAAAAGCAGGGGCTTCCGTCCTCATTTCAGGGAAAGCAGATTTCAAGCCAAAGTTAGTCAGAAGGGATAAAGAAGGACATTTCATACTACTTAAGGGAAGCATAAATCACCAAGACATAACAATCATAAATATTTAAGCACCAAACAGTGGTGCAACCATGTATGTCAATCATATCCTTCTCAACTTCAGGAGCCAAATAGACCAAAACACAATAATACTGGGGGACTTTAACACTCCTCTCTCACCATTGGACAGATCATCCAAGCAAAAATTGAACAAAGAAACCATCGGACTCAATGACACAATCGATAATTTGGACTTAACAGACATATATAGAATATTCCATCCTTCAAAAAGCGAATACACTTTTTTCTCAGGAGCTCATGGCTTCTTCTCTAAAATAGACCATGCCACAAAGCTACTCTTAGCAAATACAAAAACATAGAGATATTATATTGTATCCTATCAGATCATAATGGAATGAAATTAGATATCAATGATAAAGTTAGAAACAGAAACTACTCCAAGACCTGGAGATTAAATAATATGCTATTGAATGATGCATGGACAACAGAAGACATTGGGGGGAAATTAAAAGATTCTTAGAGGTCAACGAGAACAAAGACGCAACATATCAAAATCTCTGGGACACTATGAAAGCAGTGCTAAGAGGAAAATTCATTGCACGGAGTGCATTTAATAAAAGAATGAGAAGTCAACAAATCAATGACCTCACATTACAGCTCAAAGCCCTAGAAAAAGAGGAACAGATCATCACCAAAAGTAGTAGAAGACAGGAAATAATCAAAATCAGAGCTGAAATCAATGAAAGTGAAACAAAAGAAACAATTCAAAAAATTGACAAAACAAAAAGTTGGTTCTTTGAAAAAATAAACAAAATTGATAAACCCTTAGCCACACTAATGAAGAGAAGGAGAGAAAAACTCCAAATTATTAAAATTTGTGATGGAAATGGAATATTACAACAGACACAGTTGAAATACAAAACATAATAAGAAGCTACTTTGAAAATTTATACTCCAACAAAATAGAAAACCTGGAAGACATCAACAGGTTCCAAGAGGCATATGAGCCACCCAAACTGAATCTGGAGGACATACACAACTTAAATAGATCAATTTCAAGCAAGGAAATAGAAGAAGCCATCAAAAACCTATCAACAAAGAAAAATCTAGGACCAGATGGATTCACAACCGAGTTGTACAAGACCTTCAAAGAAGAGCTCATTCCAATACTCCTCAAA
>JAJEJO010004084.1:91686-105025 GCA_020662805.1 Glaucomys volans | reverse complement strand
GTTCTTGGATAGGCAGAATTAATATTGTCAAAATGGCCATACTTCCAGAAATGCTATACAAATTCAATGCAATTCCAATTAAAATCCCAATGACGGACCTCATAGAAATAGAGCAAGCAGTAATGAAATTCATTTGGAGGAATAAGAGACCCAGAATTGCTAAAACAATCCTTAGCAAGAAGAGCGAAGCAGGGGGTATCACAATACCAGACCTTCAACTATACTACAGAGCAATAGTAACAAAAACAGCATGGTATTGGCACCAAAGTAGACAGGTAGGTCAATGGTACAGAATAGAGGACACAGAGACAAACCCACATAAATACAGGTATCTCATACTTGACAAAGGAGCGAAAAACATGCAATGGAGAAAAGACAGCCTCTTCAACAAATGGTGCTGAGAAAACTGGAAATCCATTTGCAGCAAAATGAAATTAAACCCATATCTCTCACCCTATACAAAACTCAACTCAAAGTGGATCAATGACCTAGGAATTAGACCAGAGACTCTGCACCTAATAGAAGAGAAAATAGGTTCAAATCTTCATCACGTTGGCCTAGGACCAGATTTCCTTAACATGACTCCCAAAGCGCAAGAAATAAAAGCTGGAATCAATGATTGGGATAGAGTCAAACTAAAAATCTTTTTCTCAGCAAAGGAAACAATCAGCAATGTGAAGAGAGGGCCTTCAGAGTGGGAGAAAATCTTTGCTACACACACTTCAGATAGAGCAGTAATCTCCAGAATTTACAAAGTACTCAAAAATCTTTACACCAAGAACACTAATAACCCAATCAACAAATGGGCCAAGGAAATGAACAGACACTTTACAGAGGAAGATCTACAAGCAATCAACAGATTTATGAAAAAATGTTCAACATCACTCGTTATAAGAGAAATGCAAATCAAAACCACCTTAAGATTTCATCTTACCCCAATTAGAATGTCTTTTATTAAGAGTACTGGCAACAACAGGTGTTGACGAGGATGTGGGGAAAAGGGTACACTCATTCATTGCTGGTGGGAGTGCAAGTTGGTGTAGCCACTCTGGAAAGAAGTGTGGAGATTCCTTAGAAAACTCTTAGAAAACTTGGAATGGATCCACCATTTGACCTAGCTATCCCACTCCTTGGCCTATACCCAAAGTACTTAAAATCAGATTACTACAGTGATCTAGCCACATCAATGTTCATAGCTGCTCAATTCACTATAGCTAGATTGTTGAATCAACCTAGATGCCCTTCAATAGATGAATGGATAAAGAAACTGTGGTGTATATACACAATGGAATATTATTCAGCCATAAAGAAGAATAAAATTATGGCATTTGTAGGTAAATGGACGATGTTGGAGACTGTTATGCTAAGTGAGATCAGCCAATCCCAAAAATCCAAAGGCTGAATGGTCTCTCTGATAAGTGAATGATGATGCATAATGTGGGGTGGAAGGGTGGCAAGAAGGGAGGAAGGATAGATAGCATAGAGGGAAGGGAGGGGTGGGGTCGGGGTTGGTGGGTAAGAATAATAACAGAATATGTGACAGATAGGACTGCACTGTGTACTTGTATGAACGCACAGATGGTGTGACTCTACTTTGTGTACAACCAGAGAAACAATAGCTGTACTCCATTTGTGTTCAATGGATCAATAGGTAAATAAATAAATAAATAAATATAAAAAAAGAAAATGTAATGATTATTAATTACAAATTGTTTATCACCACAGTCCAGTTTTTCAAAATTTCTCTCACCTCAGAGATTGAATCATCACTATTTGCAATAATTCTGTTTTATAACCCTACACCCAAGCAACCACTAACCTATACTCTCTATAGACTTGTCCTCCATGAACATTTCATATAAATAGTTTAACAGAGTAAGGAATAAGATGCTCCTGCTTCCCAGCTGCAGGAAAGAGTTACTTTCAGGAGATCCAAGATGGTGGACTAGAAGGAGGCTGCATTGCTTGTCGCTCCATAACTTGGGATTCAAGTAGAGGAAATCCTATTTCTCTGCAATGCAGTTGTTGCTGCCAACCAATCCCCTGCTGTTTACCCCCCGTTCATCTGCAGTGATCACCATCCATCTGCCAGCATATTGCATGCCTTTTGCATGCAGATTGCTCACTGACTGCCGCCTATCATCTGCCATTTGCCAGTTTGCCTGCCTCTTGCCTGCCATTGCCTGCCTTTCACCTACCCATTGCCCACCACCCAACATCCACCCACAAACTGTCCACCATTAGCCTGTAGACCACCTGCAGACATATCTCCTGCTGCCCACTATTGCCTGGAAGTCCATTGTCGTAGTACCCACAGGTTTGGTTACATGTAGGTGCCACCATCTTGGGACACCAGTCAGGGCCTGCAGGTTTTTGCTGCCACCACCTCGGTCTCAGGGTGTGGACACCTTCGACTGGGGACACAGGCCAAGGCCTGGAGATATATTGGGGTACCTGCAGGTGTGGTTGCACCCGAGGTCTTTCTGCTCAGTGTGGTAGTGGCTGTCATCTGACTGCCACTTTGCGGGATTGCTCCTTTGTGTGAGCACATCCCTGGTGGTTTCTCTGCAAGGTGAAAGGACAGTGAGATCATAGGACTGCAGCAAGACCAGGTCTGGGGAAGCTGAAGCCCAGGTCCATCAGATTGCAGCTGGGTTTGTTTGGGCCAGTCTGGATCTGGCAGGACTATGGAAAGTTGCTAATTAGGGCCAGTTCCTTCGGGGGAGCACAGGTTGAAGAAATGAGAAAACTGAGCTCTCTCTGGCCCAGTGAGTCCTGAAGTGTTCAGGGATGGAAGGTGCTGGCTACAACAGATGGGAAACCTGGAAGAGGGTGTGAGGGCACCTTGCTATCAGCTCATCCACCCAACTGGTCCAGCACCCACTGAATTAGAGTTAACATCAAACTTCAGACAACCCCACCTACTGGCGGAGAAAGGAAACTGAGAAAAATTTTGAGAACCAATGGAAGCAATCAATCAGTCATTCAGTTTTCCATTGAGAGGTTCCTATTTTTTTTTGGCCCTCTCTCTCACACCTCTAACATCTTTGAATCCAAATATTTTTCATGCATCAATTTACTGAGGAATGGGATGTCTGAATAGTGTATTACAGCTTCGTTGTATATTCTTACATTTTTACTCTTTTAAAATTCTGTATATATTTTTTTCTCTCACCTATCTGTCTCCTTGAATTCTCTTTCCCACATCTCTCATATTAATGGCCAACCTCTATTAATTCTTCCATCACACACACTATAAATTTTTACCTCTATCTTCTCTCCTTCTCCTTCATAAACATCACATCTTACACTCCTTTTGTTTCCTCATTGTCCATCATTTGAAATGGTAAACCCTTTTAGCAAACTTTCTGTTTATATTGTAGACAGTAGTTGAACACACCATTTCTGCCCTTAATAGGAGCCATCTGGTTTAAGGAGGTATATTGTTTGTGTTGCATGCTGTTAATATTGGTCTCTCCCTTAAAGGTGAGGTACTGGAAGCCTTCAGGTACACTATAAGACTATACAGTAGAATCTGTACTGCCTCAGATCCGTACTTCTAGATGAGAAGACACACAAACAATATATATGAAAAAACAAGGGAATAAAAGGCCTTAAGCAAGCCAAGATGTTCCAACAACAGAATCCATACACAACATAGAAGAAATTTCAAAGAAGGAATTTAGAAAATACATAATTAGATTGATATTAAAAATAAAGGATGGTATTGGAGAGAAAATGAAGTGAAAGATCACTTCAATAAAGAGGGAGAGATTATAAAAAAAAAGCAGAAATCCTCAAATTGAAGGAAACAACAAACTAAATTAAAAGAAATTCAATGGCAAGTGTCATCAACAGACTAGACCATGTGGAAGAAAGAACCTCAAGCAATGAAGATATAATATATACTCTTGAAAATAAAGTTGACTGTGTAGAGAAAATGGTATATGAGACCATGAACAGAACTTCCAACAAATGTGGGATAACACGAAAAGGCCAAATTTATGATTAATCAGAATAAATGAAGGTGTGGAGATACAAACCAAAAGAATGCACAGTCTTTTCAATGACATGATATCAGAAAACTTCACCAATCTAAGGACTGAAATGGAAAATCAACTACAAGAGGCTTACAGGATTCCAAATGTACAAAATTGGAGCAAACCCACACTAAAGCACATTAAAATGACAATGTCTATCATACAGAATAAGGATAGAATTTTAAAGGCTGCAAGAGAAAAAAAATCAAATTACATATAGAGGGAAACAAATTCGGATCTCAGCTGATTTCTCAGCCCAGACCTTAACACCAGGAAGTTCTGGAATAACATATATCAAGTTCTGAAAGAAAATGGATGCCAACTGAGAATTTTATATCCAGCAAACTTAAGCTTCAGATTTGAAGATGAAATAAAAACCTTCCTTGATAAACAAAAGTTAAAAAAATTCACAACTAGAAAGCCTGCACCACACAAGATTTTCAGCAAAATATTCCATGAGGAGGAAATGAAAAAAAAAAAAAATGAAAACCAATAAATGGAGGAACTACATTAAAGAAAGGTCAATCAAAGGAGAAACTAAGTCAAGGTAAAAACCAAAAATAAACCAAAATGACCAGAATAAAAATCAAGTCTCCATAATAACCCTGAATGTTAATGGCCTAAACTCAATCAAAAGACATAGACTGGCAGATTGGATTTTTAAAAAAGACCCAACAATATGCTGCTTTCAAAAGATTCACCTCCTAGGAAAAGAAATCCACAGACTGAAGGTGAAAGGTTGGGAAAGGACACCACGCACACAGACTCAGTAAAAAAGCAGGGGTTTCCATCCTCATATCAGATAAAGTGGACTTCAAATCAAAGTGAGTCAGAAGGGACAAAGAAGGACATTTCATACTGCTTAAGGTAATCATACACCAAGAAGACATAACAGTTGTAAATATATATGCCCCAATGAACCATCTATGTACTGATCAAACAACCTTTTCAATTTCAAGAATCAAATAGAACATAATACAATAATACTGGGTGAATTTAATAAAGCTCTCTCACCACTGGATAGATCTTCCAAACAAAAACTAAACAAAGAAACTATAGATCTCAATAATACAATCAATGATTTAGACTTAATGGACATACACAGAGTATTTTATCCATCAATGACTGAATATACTTTCTTCTCAGCAGCACATGAATCCTTCTCTAAAATAGACCATATGTTATGCCACAAAGCAACTCTCAGCAAATACAAAAAAATAGAGAAACTGTCTTGTATTCTATTGAATCATAATGAAATGAAATGAAAAATCAATAATAAAATTAAAAATAGAAGCTACTCCGACACATGGAGACTGTACAGCATGCTCTCCAATGATGAGTGGATAAAAGAAGAAATCAGGGAGGAGATAAAAATACTTAGAGGTAAATGAGAACACTGATACAACATATCAAAATCTCTGGGACACTATAAAGGCAGTGCTAAGAGGAAAGATCATTGCATTGAGCTAATACATTAAAAGAATAAAAAGTCAACAAATAAATGACAGAACACTATACCTCAAAGCCCTAGGAAAAGAAGGACAAATCAACACCAAAAGCAGCATAAGATAGAAATAATAAAAATCAGAAAATAATTAAAATCAGACATGAAATCAATGAAATTAAAGCAAAAAGTGAAAAAATTGACAAAACAAAAAGTTAATTCTTTGAAAAAATAAATAAAATTGGTAAACCCTTATCCACACTAACGAAGAGAGAGAAAGAAAACTCAAATTACTAAAATTTGGGATGAAGAAGGAAATATCACAAGGGACAGTACTGAAATACAGAAGATAATTAAAACTATTTTGAAAATTTATACTCCATTGTAATAGAAAATCTCAAAGACATTGACAAATTTCTAGAGACATATGATCTACCCAAACTGAATCAGGAAGATATACACAGTTTGAACAGATCAATTTCAAGCAATGGAATACAAAACACCATCAAAGGCCTACCATCCAAGACAAACCCAGGACCAGACAGATTCTCAGCTGAGTTCGACAAGACTTTCTTGGAAGAACTAATACCAATACTCCTCAAATCATTCCATGAAATAGAAAAGGAGGGAAACCTTCCAAACTCATTCTATGAAGTATCACCCTGATACCAAAACCAGAGAAAGACACATCGAGGAAAGAAAACTTTAGACCAATATCCCTGATGAATATAGCTGCAAAAATTCTCAATAAAATTCTGGCAAATCACATACGAAAATATATGTGGGACTCATCCCGGTGATGCAAGGTTGGTTCAACATATGGAAATCAATAAACTTAATACATCACATCGATAAACTTAAAGAAAAGAATCACATGAATATGCCAATAGTTACAGAAAAAGCATTTGACAAAACACAGGATCTTTTCATGTCCAAAACACTAGAAAAAATAGGGATAGTGGGGACATTCCTTAACATTGTAAAGCCTATCTATGCTAAGCCCACAGCTAACATCATTCTAAATGGAGAGAAATTGAAATCATTCCCTCTCAAAACTGGAACACGACAGGGATGCCTTCTTTCACCACTTCTATTCAACATCGTCCTTGAAACTCTAGCCAGAGCAATTAGACAGACCAAAGAAATTAAAGGAATACAAATAGGAAAAGAAGAACTCAAACTATCTCTATTTGCCAATGAGTTGATTCTATATTTAGAAGATCCAAAAACTTCCACCAGAAAACTTCTAGAACCCATAAATGAATTTAGCAAAGTAGCAGGATATAAAATCAACACAGAAATCAAATGCACTTGTATACATAAGTGACAAATCCACTGAAAGAGAAATTAGGAAAACTAATTTCCACATTATTTCACTAATTACCACATTCACAATAGCCTCAAAAAAGTAAAATACGCCGGGCGGGTGATGCACGCCTGTAATCCAAGCGATTTGGGAGGCTGAGTCAGGAGGATCGCGAGTTCAAAGCCAGCCTCAGCAACTTAGTGAGGCCCTAAGCAACTCAGTGAGACCTTGTCTCTAAATAAAATACAAAATAGACCTGGGGATGTGGCTCAGTGGCCGAGTGTCCCTGAGTTCAATCCCTGGTTCCAAAAAAAAAAAAAAATGTAAAATACTTGGGAATCAATGTAACAAAAGAGGTGAAAGACCTCTAGAATGAAAACTACAGAACACTAAAGAAAGAAATTAAAGAAAACCTTTGAAGACGAAAAGGTCACCCATGCTCTTGGATAAGCATAATTAATATTGTCAAAATGGCCATACTACCAAAAGTGCTATACAGATTCAATGCAATTCCAACTAAAATCCCAATGACATTATTCATGGAACTAGAAAAAGCAATCATGAAATTCATTTGGAAAAATAAGAGACTCAGAATAGACAAGGAAATCTTTAGCAAGAATAGTGAAGCAGAGGCATCACAATACCTGACCTCAAACTATACTATAGAGTTATAGTAACAAAATTGGCATGATTTCAGTACCAAAATAGACAAGTAGACCAATGTTACAGAATAGAAGACACAGAGACAAACCCACATAAATACAGTTATCTCATACTGGATAAAGGTGCCAAAAACATACATTGGAGAAAAGATAGCCTCTTCAACAAATGGTGCTGGGAAAACTGGAAATCCATATGCAGCAAAATGAAACTAAATCCCTATCTCTCACCCTGAATAAAACTCAACTCAAAGCGAATCAGGACTCAGGTACTAGAACAGAGAATCTGTGCCTAATAGAAAAAAGTATGTCCATATCTTCACCATGTTGAAATCAAGAATCAATAATTAGGATGGATTCAAACTAAAAAACTTTTTCTCAGCAAAGGGTAAAACCAATAAGGTGAGAAGAGAGCCTACAGAGTGGGAGAAAATCTTTACCACATACACCTCAGATAGAGCATTACTCTCCAGGTTACGAAAAGAAATCAAACACTTAACATCTTAAAAACGAATAACCCAATCAATAAGTGGGATAAGGAACTGAACAGAGACTTCACAGAAGAAATGCAATCATTCAACAAATATACGAATTAATGTTCAACATCTCTAGCAATTAGAGAAATGCAAATCAAAACTACTCTAAGATTTCATCTCACCCCAATCAGGATGGCAATTATCAAGGATACAAGCAATAATAGTTGTTGGTGAGGATATGGGAAAAAAGGCACACTCATACATTGCTGGTGGGACTGCGAATTGGTGCATCCTCTGTGGAAAGCAGTATGGAGATTCCTCAGAAAATTTGGAATGGAACCACCATTTGACCCAGTCCTCCCACTCCTCAATTCATATCCAAAGGACTTTAAATGAGCATAATACATTGACACAGCCACATCAATGTTTACAGCAGCAGTGTTCACAATAACTAAATTATGGAACCAACCTAGATGCCCTTCAATAGATGAATGGATAAAGAAACTGGTATATATACACAATGGAATATTACTCAGCCTTAAAGAAGAATGAAATTATGGCATTTACTGGTAAATGGATGGAGCTGGAGAATATCATGCTAAGTGAAATAAGCCAATCCCAGAGAACCAAAGATGAATTGTTTTCCCTGATGCTAATGTGGATGCTAATTCACAATAAGGTGGGGTGACTAGAGAAGAAGAGAGGTGCTCTGTATTAGACAGAGGGGAGTGAAAGGAGGGAAGGGGTCTGGGGGTAGGAAAAATAGTAGAATAAATTGGACATTATTACCCTATGTGCATATATGATTACAAAACCAGTGTAATTCTACTCCATGTATAACCAGAAGAATGAGAAAGGGTACTCTATGTATGTATGATATGTCAAAATGCATTCTACTGTCATGTATATCAAATTAGAAGAAATTTTAAAAAGTGAAATTCATAATATGTACCTGGTATCAGTGAAGCCCTGGGTCCACTGCTCTTGGAGCTGACAATATAGCAAGAATGATCCTTAAATAAGTACACAAGTGAAACTTGTGTCCAGCCTTCCTAAACCCAATGCTTTGAGGCAGCCTTTGGCATTTATTCCTTTACTAACTTTAATGTTTTCACTACATTGTACTCTATTTCTATAATAAATCACACATCTGTAAGCACTGACATTTTGTGCCCTGTAACTATTCTTTAGCAATGAAACCACAACTTTACTGCCATCTTCAGAACATTTATTAGTCAATTTTGCATTACTACGATGACTTGATAATGAAAAGAGGTTTATTCAGCCATAGTGCTGGAAGTTCAGCAGCATGTCACTGGCATCAGCGGAACTACAGTAAAGATCTCATGTCTGATGGCAGGTATGGAGAGGGAAAGATAACACAGGCAAACAAGATGCCAGAGAACAACTGGGTTCACAAAATTCCTTTCAAGAGCAATGCCCTAACTCACTTAACGATCTTAAAATTGGCCCCATCTCTTGAAAGTCCTATTCCCAACATCATCACACTGAGGACCAAACTCCCAACACATTAACATTGGGTAAGAAGCAACATCTAAACCATAGCGGAGCAGATACTTATTTCGTAGAGCACAGATTTCAGTCTCCTCTGTGCAATTAATAAAGCCTTTTCCTATATGGTGCAATTTAACCACATTTGTCAAAAAATACATGTGTTTCTCCTGCTAGATGCTCACCCAATTTTGTGTTCTCCTCTATTTTCATATAAATTGGTTCATACAACACTTATAATGCAATTAGATTGAATCACAACTTTTTGGCATTTTTTTATCCACTCACAATTAATACACTGTCTGATACCTAATAAGTGCTCAATAAATGCTGGATGGATGAACGCATGCATGAATGATTGTCCTTTTTCGGCTTACTGCTTTTGAACTCACATTTATTTAACAACAAATAATACAAAAGTGTAAATGAAAACAGTGTGTTTATAGAAACACATTAATTCAAAAAGATGAATTATGTGTGTATGTTTGTATGCCTATGCTACCATTCATGACTACTTTTATTGCCAACTGTTCATTTATTACCACAATTTAACCTGGTTATTACATACAGCAGAAGGCTTCACAGAACAAAAATGAAACTGTGGCTCTAAATGTGCCAGGGGTGGTTAAATGGATTATAATGTGATATTGGCCCAAGGGCTCAAGCTAAAAATTACTCAATGGCCGGTTAGCTGATCTGAAAGGAGAGTACAATGGCAATTTTAAACAATTCACTGATAATCACCCAAGAGGGATTTGGGAAGTATGCTTTTAAAGATAACATTCACAAAAAATATTTAAAATTAATGCTTGAAAACCTTCAGCCAAATTTGTTTTAATCCCTATAATATGCAGAGTATTACAGTTTTCTTTTTTTAACAGGCTTTGCATTAGTCTTTCATGTTCATTTAAAGTATTGAAATGGAATGGAAATTTATACAGTCACTTTTGTAAGAATAATTTCAAGACATTAACCTGGCCAAAAATGACTACGTTCAGCCAATGAATATACTGTTTGACGTTATGATTCAGTAAAATCATTGCCCAAGAAGCTATGCTCCATTAAAAAATGTCTTTTCCTCTCATCTCCACAGCAATCTGATTTTTAAATTAATGGAGATATTAACAGTAAGAGTTTCAACTCTCTGCAAAACAAAACTGTCAACAATTTTTTTGCACACAAACTACTATGTTGAGTTATTATAACAGAGAAATTTAAAAGCGAAAGTGTTGTTGTAGAAAGCATAATGGGCAACCATGCCAATAAAATTAACAAGTCCTGTCCAAGAATCAAGGACTTGCTGAGAAAATGTTACTTTTAATCATTTGAGTTAACTCAGGTGTATTTATTCTATTAATGTTACATTTTAAAATGACTCTTCAGTTTTACTAAGTACATTTCTTGTAGTTTTCATAATGTGTTCCAACATAAATATGCACATGTATTTTCCCTTGGAATATCTGCAAGGTAAGATTTAATTTCATCTCTTTCTTCATTAACTTAACAATGTTATTACTCAATACATAGAAGAATGATGATTTCTCTCTTTGTTTTGCATACGTGTTAGTTCATTTTTCAAGTTATGGGGGATGATAGATCAAAGCACTGAATATTCTTTTCTCTGATCCATGTATCATATATGTGCCATACACTTTTAAATACTAATAGAGTTAGAAGTGGATATTTCATATCAGTTATTTAAACAATCAATTTAAACATTTAACTATTTTTTATAACAGCCAATGTTTCACCTCTGCCATTTAACATTTCTTAATCTGCCACCCAATGCTAGATCAGCCTCCTTTGTTCCAACTGCTCCTAATGCATACCTCTATCAGCATCCATAACACTTCAAATCCAATCTGGTCTTTCATCTGCCTCCCATACTGTGAAAATTTCCACAAACAGCTTAATTTATTTGTTGTGCTGTTGAAATTTCCAGAACCCAGAAAAATGTGTGAGAAATAACTAATGCTCTCAATATTTGAAAGGAATTGGTCATTCTGATGGTTAATTTTATGTATCTGAGTGGGCCACAGCGTCCACATTAATCAGGGTTTCTGAGTGTGTCTGTTTGTTTCCAGATTAGATGGGTATTTGAATCTGTGAACTTGGTAAAGTATATTACCCTCCCCAATCTGGTTTGGATTGATTGAGACCAAATTAATTGATAACCTGAATCTGTCAATCCAATAAATTGATAGACTGAATGAGAGAAAAGGTGGAGGAAGGTAAGATTTGCTCTGTTTTTCCTGCCTCAATGCTTGATCATTGACATATCTCATCTTGTCCTGTCCTCAAGCTAGTACTTACATCATCAGTACTGGTGGTTATCAGGTCTTCAGATGTTGACTGAATTATACCACTGACATTCCTGCGTCTCCAGCTCATAGAGGGCAGATCATGTGACTTTTCAAACTTCCTAATATTCTGAGTCAATTACTTACAATAAACCTATGTATCTATTATCTGTCTATCTAATCTGTCTCTGGTTTTATTTCTTTGAAGAACATTGACTCACATAGTAATTATTAATTGTAGAACCTTATAAATTTATTTGACATTCATCTTAAATACAGTTGCCAGAATTGTGCCCATAATAGTTTGATTTTTAGGAATAGGTAGAAAGCTGCCTATGAAAGAGATGAATGTTAAACCACAAATTTGAAGAATTTTTGACCCAAAGGGTAAGGGAATTGATTGCTTTTATTTCAATTTTATGGAACTTATCTTTCCAATTAACATTAGAGATGTTAGATTAGAGACACCAGTACATTAGATTAGAGACATTCCTTTATCATATCATAACTTTCTAAGAGGAGGTATAAATATAAATAAGAAAAGAAAACACTTCAATATGTCATAGCTGTCACTATTAATATATATTCACTATATGGTTATTCTAAACAAAGAATCAGTGACTTTTATCATTGCCTTAAATACCTGGGACACACATTTATTTTTTAAATAACCAATAGTTGTTTTGAAATCCTTACTAGATATGCATAAAATTCTTAATTATTTGTTACAAGTTCACATATCAAAGTGAACTGGAAATGGAAGTCCTATGATCAGCGGAATAACCTTGCCTTCCCCAAACATATCTTTGTGTTAATTTCAAAACATAATAAATATGTGACATGGCAAGTGGAACTTTAAAGATAGAATGTAGGTTAATGATCTTAAAAGATAGGGAGATATTATCCAGAATTATATGGGGGGCACTCAGTATAATAATGTGAACTCTTAAAAGTGGAAGAGGAAGGAAAATAAGTCAACTGCAGAAATGTTATGGTAGAAGAATAGCAAGATATTAGGAATAGATTCTCCCCTTGTGCTTACAAAATGACAGAGATTTAATTCATATTAGACTTCTAACTAAAAGATCTATAGGAAAACAAATGAGAGTTTTTAAGCACTTAAATTTGTGGTAATTTATAACAGGAGCAACAGAAAACTATTTCATGTGGCCTACAAAGAGAAAATGGTTGGTACACATTGAACACTTACTGTGAATGAAGGGCATTATATATATTGTTGCATTTAATAATAAACTTTATTTGTATAGATGAGGCAATGGAAGCTATATAACTATGCAAACTTAGCCAGCTAAGCGGTAGATTCTTGACTATTCTGAGGCTAACTCTGAGCCTATTCTCAGGCTAACTCTGAGTCATTTTTAACCAGCACACTACTCTGTTTCTCAACAGGATTACAGGAATTATGTGAAGAAAGTATATTGAGTTAATGCTACAATTACAAAAATAGTCATTTGGGGTGGGGTTGTGGCTCAGTGGTAGAGTGCTCGCCTAGAACACGTGAAGACCTGGGCTTGATCCTCAGCACCACATAAAAATAAAATGAAGGTATTGTGTCATCTACAACTAATATATA
The DNA here is from genome assembly GCA_020662805.1 of Glaucomys volans. Lineage (NCBI taxonomy): Eukaryota > Metazoa > Chordata > Mammalia > Rodentia > Sciuridae > Glaucomys > Glaucomys volans. Next base: position 91,694 of record JAJEJO010004084.1, on the reverse strand, counting down.
TATATATA